>JBBPMG010000109.1:0-55927 GCA_038090195.1 Boletellus deceptivus
TTGTGTTTGTACAAGTGTTCCCGATAAGGAAATAGCCCCTATTAGGCGCACCACTTGTTCGTGTTCGTTGTTCTGGGGTTTAGTATAGTTGATACTTGACTAGTTAGTTATGTCTATACAGTATGTCCAGTCCATTATATGAACTAGGCATATGCTAGACCTTAACTAGTCTTTTCTCAACACGCCCCACAGAGATAGCGCTGATGGCCATTGACCACGAGATGATGTTTGGTTCATGTTGTAGCATCGATAAGACCTTGCAGGAGGGACTCCACAAGCGCAACACGAGCATGCTGGAGGAACAACTTGAACAAGTCAGCCTTATAACAGTGAAGCAGGGGGTTCAGGAGAAGATGAAGTGGCTCTGGGCTGCGCGTGAGCAGCCGATGTGGCTAATGTGAGGCCCTTGAGTGTGGATGACAGTATTCGTCCGTCTGACATACGCTCCTTATTGAATACAGTTGAGTCATTCCTGATCAGTTACCGCTGTTTCTGCCAATTCATGTTATGAAAGCAAACCGAACATTCATTCTCGCCCGACTTCCCGCCAAGAGGTGAAGTAGAGAAGAAAGAGAGGTCATCTTGAGTCTGACTTGTAACCAGCACCAGATCTGCCTTCCTGCCGGTCGGTCTTTAAACTCGAGAGTGCCAGTGATAGCCTGCAAGCGTATCGAGCGGTGTTTCGGTCACGATGGTGGCTCCCTTCCCGCTCGACATGATGTACTTCACACTAGATCCCTCGGCGCGTTCCGAATACCTCCTATGATAGACCTCCTTACCGTTCTCATTGGGTCATAGTGAACATCACGATCGACCACCTCAAACATCGACATGCCTGCCTCGGGCTTCCCCTGGAAAAATCTAAAGTTATGGATCCACGTCCGACTCATGTAGAGAGCACTTTGGGTTAGTGACTCAGTCCCGCAGACCATTTCGCGTAACACCTATTCCTCATTCAACATACGACAGAAAACACAACACACTGACAGATTCGAACACATTCATACTACAACAGGCACGCTCGGAAAAGAGAGCCTGACGGATACAGTGCCGCTTCAGTTACCCGAAGCGGCGAGCCCCGCAAGGCCGGGCGACGCCAGGTTCATCTGCATTCCCCTCAGTGAATGCAAACCCTCTTCCATTCCTGTTCCGATGCTAGACTTGAAGGCTGATATATCTTTCGTCATATCCGCCTCGTTCCTCAGGCTTGGGATGGCCTGAGCTGACGCGAGCCCCGACAGAGCGGGAATCGGATCGGGTTTCTTGGACAGGGCAACGACGATACCCATTGTTCTGCGTCTGTCATGAATACAACGAAACCCATATTAACACTGCCGTCGCATACCTGAGTCAAGTATAGTCGGTCAAGTAAAGACAAAAGAGCACAAGAGCGGCGAGTACGATGACTAGACGCATCGTCAGGCATGAGCGCAAGAACAGAAGATACCCCATGAGAGAAGGCAAAGACGCACTAGAGGCAACTGAGTGGTTTCCTGGGACCTGATGGGCATCGATGTCAGCCTTTTATCCCTTCCCAAGACACCGTGCTCATGTCAGCTTGCCGTACATACTGGTAATCCGTTCATGTGGACAACACAAAGTAGCGAGCTGCGCACGACGTACCCACGATTCCTTGCGTCATGATTAAATGCGAGCGGTGATAGAGCAATTTTGGATTTATTATACGGCCTGAAGTTGCTCCACTCAGCATCCGCTGATAGGTTTGAATAACAAAACAAGATATCCACAGTGTCCGGAATGAGCGGTAACCTGGATTGATTTTGACTCGCTGTGTGGCCTGAAATTCGCATCCAAGGCTCGGAATCCTGACTGATGTTGGGTACAGCTCGGTACGCTTGCCTATGGGGATAGGGTGGAGCTGCATGGGACAAAGCATTCATTTTTGGATTCTTGTAAACCCCTGCAACTGAGCTCCAACGGCCGCAGCTCGAAGGCAATGATGACGAGACAATTGGCATACCTATCACGATAACCTGCACTAGGGGGGAGATATGAGCGGCGGTGGACCGGGCTGGCGAAGACTCCCAGCCCTGAGACTGTGTGGAGGGAGGGTGCTCGGACCCTCTCCGATGTCCACAGGACGACGAAAGCCTGTGTACAGTACGAGCAACCACGCAGCTGATTCCACCAGTCGCAATCCCATCAACCCACCCAACGACACGACCCTTTTTCATCCGGTGTTAATTATGCCCAGTCAGTCTGCAGATGCTCATACACGAGGATGTAGAGGAACCTGTGGTGTGAGTGCATCATCGCCCTGGATCATGGCAGTGCTCACGTTCGTAGAGCAAACTACCATGCGGTACCCAGGTCCAAACCAATGGACCTGGGGCCCTCCCTCGCCATCGGAGGATTTGACGGGCGACCAGAGTTCAAACTACAGTCGACTCTGAAATTGTTGTATAGCCTCCCAATCAGAGTTCAACGGTCGCAGCTCGGACATAATGATGGCGAGACGGCAACGTACCCACAATGACCTTGCCCTATGGGGGGTGATAAGCGGCCGGCGAGGCTTCTGCATCTCTGAATTTATTGTGGCTCGAAATTCGCCTCCGCTCGGAGGTAATAATGATAAGACGATGTGCCCATGCGTGCCTCATAGCGAAACATTGGTGTTTGTAGGTAAAACGATCTCAAGTTCAGGTCTACTGGCGAGACTGCAGCCTGCGGAAGGCGAATCGTGGAAAAACCTGCTGATGAGGATGTCTCGTGAGTGGATGAGATGTGCCACCTGGGGGTAGGTGCAAGTCGCTGTGTTCATGAGGTGTGGCGCGATGCGCGCACTGGGGCTTTCTTGATGGGATCAGTCGATTCGCTCTCGGTCGATCACTAGAGCTTATTGTTTGGACATGAGCGCTGGCCGGCGTGTAGAATGCATCTTGAAGGTCCACACTCGAGATCGCGTTCTCGGCGGGACTGGCGGGGTATTCTGAGCTGTCGCAACTGCAGTTGCGACTGATTTGAAGCGGAGCTTGATATTTTCACCTTGACATCGAGTTAGCTTACTCGCTACTAATCCGATTATCGTTGGCGACCTAGCCGCACATGTCTGCCCGCGACGACCACTTCATATACCGCAAGACAGCCCTGGATTCTAGAATAGCACTGATGAAGACGCCTGACCTAGGATGATTTGCCCTGTATTTTCACCGGACCCGCAGCTTGCCTAGGCTTCGGTGCAGGCGATCCTCCTTATCGCCCAAGCCGCTAAGGTCGCATTAGAGAACAACCCTCACAACACGGAGTTGACTGGCAAGATGTTGGTGAAGAGGCTACGGAATGGGCATCCAAAGCGCACTCTCATTGTGCTCGGCGTCAACAACGCCATTTTCTACCAGCTTATCAATGAGCTACTGGCGCAAGGACACCAACTCCAAACACGCCACCCTCGAAGAGTAGCTGAGTATCTTCCTCTGTCGCTGGCCCATCACACGAACGCGTCGGGGAACGTTGCCAACGGACAGACGGCACCACAGCCAAGCAAGTCTTTCATTTATCTCGTCTGCGAATGCTCACGATCACTTTTGGATACTTTTGCAAAATGTTGGTTGCTTTCTCATGCTCCCCAGTCTACACCAAGTTGCCGCGTTGTGGGCAACCTTGTGCCATCTTGCATTGCCAACGATCCGACTGTGTTCCCTCACTTCCAGGACGTTCTCAGTTCGATCGATAGAGTAAAGATCGCTTGGACTCCCTCAGCGGACGAGAGGGCAGTCACTTGAGGCCCAAATAGTGTTTACTTACAGAACTACTTGGTGTACTGCAACTTCAATCTTGAATTCATGTGGGTGGAAGGCACTGTGGTCGATGCATCCGTCTACTACAACGCACAGGTCAAGAAATTGCCGATTCCATGAGGCAAGCAGTATCTTTCGGATATCGGGTAACTCGCCCATCGAGAATCGATCTTGGTAGACACAAGACAAACTAAGGAAAGTCCAAGATATAAATCAATAATTATAATTTAAACAAAGTTTTAGTTCAAAATGCAAAGTACGCTCCCTCTTCGCTCCTCTTTTCACGACACCCACTTTTTCGGACAGACCTACCAACGTGCAAGCACTTTGATGTGCATCGTGTATAGTTCTGAAACGTTGTCAAACAAGCCATTGGCGCCCTAAGTGTTGGTTTTGTATCCTTGTCGTTCTCACATACTCTGCTCACTCCGTCTTTCCAGACGGCCCATAGAGAGGGCATGAGCAGACACGCAATGCGAAGGCCACGAGAGTGTGATCATCAGCATGGTCCGTGCCTCGCTCGTGGACGACGATGCGACCGTCCGGATGGTGGCCGCGAAAGCGTTCTGCAGGAACACATTGGAGCGAGAGTGATCGACTAGGCCATACTGACGCCTTCGTCAACTCGAAATTTTCAGACGGCCCTTCAGGCTCTTCCGGAGGTCATGTCGGTGAGTCGGAACGGAAACCAGAACGTTCCTTTCCCTGACGTTATGTGGGTTTGGGCTAGATTCGGGCAGCGACGGTGTTCCCAGTGTTGATCCCTACGTTGACTTCGACGCCAATGACGGTGTTCAATACGTGCGCGCTTGCACCTCTCATTACCGTTGCCACAACGCACTCAATAAACGATTGACAGTCACCTTGAGCGCATTGATCAAGGTACTCGAGGAAGAGGGAAAGGACGAGGGATTAGTTACCGCACTAGATGAGGCGCTGCGCGCGTTGCTTGGTTCAATCAAATATCCTGAAGGGGCTGAATACGTTGGTGTTGCTCCTTGTATGGTATGCGCGTACTTTCCCCTGTTTCTAGCATCATTTCGACAACGTAATGGGACGAAGAATGACGCGCTGAAACGTCGTGCAAGTGCTCGTGACTTGTTTGCCCTCTTTTGCGAGGAATCCGATTTGTCTCTATACCGAGTGGACTGCGACCGACAGCTCATTTCCTTGTTTGGCGACCTGGAGGCGGACGATCATGCTGCGGCATGGAAGGCGTTTGACGCGTTTGTGAAATCCGTGCCCAAGGACGAGCTGGAACTGTTAGTCGTTCTGCTTGGTCGAACGATTGAAAGTACAGGTCTACCGGGAAGAGCGGTGTTTAGGTTCAGCGTCCCTAAGGGGTAGCATTCAGCATTCCCATCATCATTACCGGTCTCACCGCGGGAAGCAACGAACGGCGGGAGGATGTTGCGTACGCGATCGGGGATCTCGTCGAACACACCGACGGGGCTGCCATGAAGTCATTCGTCGTTCCGTTTACAGGTCGGCTTATCCGTGTTGCGACCCAGGCGACGACGTACCCCCCGCGTCAAAACTGCGATCCTGGCTGGGTTTGAAACGATGTTGGAGCGGATGCTGAACCATTCTTTCCTTGGCCGCAGCGGACGTTTGTGAAGTCGGACAGCAATCTGACGAGCACTGTCGTGCGCACACGGGCTGCACACATGCTGGGTGTGTTGACGCGTGGTCAGCCGCGTGTGGATCCGGTGAGGACAGAGCTTGTTGCGGGTTGTGCGAGGGAGCAAAGAGGAGGTTGCAGCGAGCTTCGTGCTCGCGCTGTCCCGTGGTGCATGGCGGAGTAGTCGACAAGGCAACGGAGACGTGCATCAAACTAGTGCACGGGGCCTTCCGAGCGAGGAGTCCCAATACATGGGTATACCCGGAGTGAACGCGACCCGCCATGGTCATGAATTTGTACGTTGGTTGCCGACTAGAATGCACACCTACGCATGCTGTTTCTTCCGGCGACATTCCACGTTCCGATCTGATCTGGTTCCTCTATGCCTTGCTTGCTTTGTTGCCAGCGGCATGTGGCAACGTCCACTCTTGTTGGATCCATCCACGATCAACAGGCCGGAAAGTGACTTGGAGGGGAGGTTGATCAGATATAGGTGGTCAAGTGCCGAGATGAGTATAGTGGCTAAACATTTCTGCGCGCCTTTGACCATCTTTGACACTGGCTACCTGATTGAGTTGAAAGGACTGTCTGAGTCGCCCGTCGGAAACACCTTTCGGCTTGAAAGAAGAGACGCTGGCGACGACCCGTTCGCGAGAGAGTTATTTTGGTTTGACTACACTCTCCGTGGTGCCGAGCTTCCACTAATGACTGTGGACATGCACAGAAAGGGGTCCCGAGAAATTGATTGGCGCCTGAACTCTAGTTATTAGACCACGTATCGCCATTGCCGACGGCCCTGTGCATACAACATGCTGTGGACCTTACTTAAGTTCCACCACATTTTCGGCGCCTGCGCAGGCTGCGCTTACCTCGCCTCGACGAAGACGCCAGCTTGTGAACAAACGAACTGCTGTCGCATCACCATGACAAGCGTCGCGCCATGGGAGCGCGATAACGATTATTCCCAGCCACATTCAGTGCTCACGATGGAATCCAAAATAACATCACTGGCATATCTCTCTGATGGAAGACGAATTGTCGTCGGCTCTTCTGGTGGAATTGTTGGTGTCTGGGACATTGAACACGGGAAGCAAGAGGGGACAGACCTGCGGGACAGTAACGGCAAGGGAGGCTGCAAGGTCATTGTGACATGGGATGGCAGGTACATCATCAGTCACGCCTGGCGCAGAAGTATCAGATTCTGGGATGTCGAATCGCACCAGCTCGTCAAAGAGCGGGTTTGCACCAGGTACGGCGATATCGCAATCTCGCCAGACGATCGACTCGTTGCAATCCATTCCGGAAGGTCGATTTCTATCTATAGCACGGAGGAATTCGACGAAATTCGATCCATTCAAGTCGGCAAATCCGTCGAGCACATGGTATTTTCTCCGGGCGGCGACAAACTCGCATGTGGCACAATCACGGACATCCGCGTATATGACGTTAGCAATGGCAAACTCGCTCTTGGCCCGTTAACAGACCACAAATGCATCCGGGGTCTGTTGTGGTCACGCGACGGCAAGAGGTTCTTCTCTAGTTCCGAGGACAGAACGATTCGTTGTTGGAATTCGGCTACAGGAAAGCCAGTCGGAGGACCGTGGAGAGGTCACACCGACTGGATATCCTCACTCTCCCTTTCCCCGGATGGATCCATCCTTGCAAGCGCATCCCCCGACAAAACAGTTCGTTTTTGGGATGCAGCTACCGGAAATCCCGTTGGGAAGCCTCTTCAGCATGGCGGATCCATATACCAAGTCTGCTTCTCCCCCTGCGGTGAGTTTGTCTCATCTGCGGAGTGGAAAAAGGTATCTTTGTGGAGGGCACCTAGGAGAGGCACTGTCTCGAATGGGGTAACCACTTTCCCGATCTCTCGATGTTCTAGTAGTGATCGCTCCCCACACTCTCCCAGATCCATCTGCTACCGTGCCTCGACAAACCGCCTCATTCGTTCGAACACACATCCATTAGTGTCAATAAACCTCCTCCGCTAGATCTCACGTCCTATATTGTCAAAAATACCAATCAATATCCCGCAGGTGGTGGTTTTGGCGATGTCTACCGATGTCAATGCCGTGGTGTCTTGAACTTGGAGGTTTGTCTGTCGCTTATGGCTTGAATTACATCCAATTCACTGCCTTGTCCCTAGGTCGCAGTAAAGGCATTTCGATTCAAGCTCGGATTCGACGTGGATGCATGCAGTGGATCTCACAAGGTAAGTCGACTGAGCTGGTTCACGAAATTAACATTGCATAATTCATTACGTAGATGCTCCATCGAGAACTCGGGATTTGGAGGAGACTCGATCACCCAAATGTTGTTCCATTCTTGGGCATTGCTTATGGCTTTGGAATGTCTGGCGCAATGTCGCTGGTGTCGTTGTGGATGCCCAATGGGTCTCTTCACTGTTTCATAGAAATGTATCATCATGGTCTTGAGGTTGGCCACCGGCTTCAGTTGGTAGGTTCGAGTCAGATGGAATGTCAATTAACTCCATGCTTATTAACCTGCATGATAGCTGTTGAATATTGCCAACGGATTACACTACTGTGGGTCCAGCCATTCGCTGTTTCCAATGGATGAGAATAAAGACTGTCCACAGTGCATTCTCTCCAGGTCGTTCATGGTGATCTGAATTGTGTAAGTGAGTAAACTCGTCAGGGTGCATTCAACCTGATGAAGTAACAGAATAATGTGCTGCTTGACGAGAACTGCAATGCCCGCCTGACCGATTTCGGATATTCTTCTCTAATAGGGAATATTCCGGAGGCATTGTCCTATCTGCAAAGGTCCACTATGCGTCCCGGAGCATTGCGCTGGGTGGCACCTGAGCAGATTGATCCAAACAATGTATTTGAGAGGACACTGAAGAGTGATGTATACTCATTTGGATGTATTGCTCTCCAGGTGAGTATGTTGAGTACATGAGATAATATCACTCTGATGGTATATGCAGGTGTTGTCTGGTAAACAGCCATGGTCTGAATTGCAATCTGATGCAGCTGTTGTTTTATGCCTGGTGAGAGGCCAGAGGCCCAGTTGACCAGAGTGCAAGATGTTGAAGGATTCACACTGGAGTTTGATTGAAAGATGCTGGTCTCTGGTACAAGAGCGACCTGCTGTGGAGATGATAATCTGCACTGTCCAGCAATTCCTGGATTGTTCCCCAGTGTTGCAACCCCTGAAAGGCTTGGTGATGCAGCGGCCTAGCCAGGCTGATTCTCTGATGAACAAACCATTGCCCCTTCCAAGCCAACTTGAGTCTGTCAAGAGTGACTTGGGAAGTCATGTCAACCCAGTAGCTGATGATATGAATTATAAGGAAGGGTATGTAATAATTGTCTTCATTTAACATGCTCATTTTCATGCCCCTGTTAATTAGGCCTTCAGATGTTTCAGGTCCAGTTAGATTGCTGGAAAATAACCTTCATCATACATCACTGCCAAGACAGCTGCAAGGCATAGTCTTAGAAAGTTGCTCAGTCCAGTGATCAAGGTCACTCTCAAAAGAGGCAATGTGTATAGATGGGTGTTCTTTTGCATAATTATTCACTTATACTAAACTTTTGGATGGGTGTCTCATGGGCCTGTTGGGTTCCTGTTGGGTGGTGATCTCATTGCAACCTTCAAGAAAGCCTCCTGTCTTCTTGTCTTGAATCTTTAATTACAAGCAGTTTTGAGTACTTGCTGTAAGATGTCCTCTAGTGTGAGAGAGTGATATAGTCCACTCTCTCATAATTCATACCCTTTTGAAGGCTGTAGCACTCATAGGACTCAAAAATCCTGGTAGACAGTTTGACTCCCTCGGGCCACAGGAACTTCAGCGCATATTCGATCTGCGCCTGCACAAACTGGTGCGAGCCTCCTTCTGCAGCACGTGTGTGATTACGAATCTGTTCCTGTTCCTGGAAGCTTGATTTCGTGTCATAGTCGGATTTGGTGTTCCGCCTGATCTCATTCTACCACCGGGCCTGCAGAGCGCTCCGACGACTAGCTCCGAACGTATGTCGGATTCCGGTGCGCAGTCAGTGTGAGTGATTTCAGCTCATCGCATTTGTGCCCAGCCTAACCTGGAATCGTACCGGTTAATAGGTTTACTCGATCCAGCAAATCCCACATCTCGGTCTTTCTCTCAGTGTTGTCTCCAGGTGGCGATCCGAGACGGACTGACAAGATCAAGCAAAGGCCCAGTAGTAAAGATACTGCATGAGTCGCCTCTCAAATCGCATGAATTCCAGACATGCTCAACATCACTCGACTACCGTGCACAAGTTCACTGATTGATGCAGTGGGCCGAGACAGAGTTGGTGAAATAAATCATCCATATATGCAGGCAACCAGAAATCAACCAAGGTTCAGAGTGACCACACCCAGGGCATATGTGGAACACCCCAGCAACAGCAAGAGACAATGCATCTAGGCGGGTGTTCCCCTTTGTTCACTTATCCCACTTTAGACTGACTCACCTCAAGCTCATGCAGTCTGCGATGGGTAGAATCGCCTGTTCAGCTCACAGAATTGTGACCCTTTACTCGCGCTAATTGGTTGTATCTCAGAAGAGAACGGGGGTTGGCATACTTTCTATCATAAAGCCTGTTTGGACTCATGGTGTAAACCTCGTTTTGAATACTCGCACGGTGCCATTGTAAAACAACAGTTGGTCAGCCGGCGAAACATTTCCAGCACGACTGCACCCCAGCGACGGACGGCCGACATGACGAAGATATCTGTAGCGGTTATGACGGCCCTCCTCCGATGTCGCCTCATCTCCGTTGACGCTGCCGAGGTTAGTTGAGAACCTGGTCTGTACAACCCTTGTGCTGCGGTCAGCCCTGTCTGTCTGAGTGCTATCATCGAGCTTGAAGCTGCCAACGAGTTCCACGAGGAATGCCTGCACCCTGTCCGTTGGTTGCCACGTTTCATTTCCAACTAAAAAAGAAATGCTTGTGCAACACGCCATCGCGAGCATGCACGCACGTACCGCTCAAGAATGTCATCCTGTGAAAGAAGTAATTAACATTCAAAACTCGCATATTTGCAGGTTGGTACCTTACAGCAGATTCGAATGAACCAATCTGGATGGCCTTGGTCATACTCCCATGGCATCGTCAGGATTAAACTCGTCTGTGTCTTTGCCCCACAGCTCTTTCTTCCCGAGGCATGGTACCCCAGATCATTCTGTGCTCGCACGCCTCATGGGCCCTCTCTTGAGCCGCCAAGTGCTACAGCTGGCAGTCCACTCAAACGCCCTGGGAACGGCGGCCAGGGTAACGGCCAAGTTCCCTAGCAAAAGCTTCTGCAGAGATGAAAGCATATTGTCCTACTGCCCCCTTGCCTGTCCGTGCGTGCCTGACTCCGAGGTGTCAGTGACTGCGGTAGAGATTGTAGGTAGGAAGAGGGACATACAAACGGGGGCCTTAATTGATGTGATGTAGTAACATGGTGCTATTGGAAGAACGGGTCCGGGGAGCATAATCTTCTTTTTGTTCATAGTGTGGCACTAAGAGTGGTGAGGCTGGGCCTCCTGGCAGCGCAGCGGAGTGGGAGCGGAGAGTCGGAGAGAGCAGAGAGGAAAACGGGCTGACAAAGACAGGTCCAGAACGGGAGTGAGGACGGGGGACCCAGCATGGGGAGGTGGGTGTGGAGACAAGGGCAGCAGGACAATGGCGAAGATAAGATACGAGGGCGTGCATGCTGACTGGACCGGACTGAACCGGCTGTGGACTAAGACAAGAGCGAGGATGAGGAAAGGACACACACGTACGGACACGGAGATGGGATAAGGGCAGGGACAGGACCCCAGTGGATGTGGATGACCGGAAGATGACGACGACATGAAGGTAGGACTCTGAGAGGGAGCGGTGCTCGGGGTATGATCGGTCGATTTGGGGAGTTCATCAGGTGAATCAAGTGGGTTCCGGGGGTAATGTTGGTATGTCCTCTGAACCTGTTCAATGCTGCCTCTATGGCCTGCTCGACCCGCGCACCTACTTCGCGCGCCCAACTGCGTCAGGTGTCGCCCTGGGTGCCTTGTACCCCAGCTTCTTTTCCGTGCCCTTGGCCAACTAACGGAAGTTGTGGGTGGTGAGGGGGGTACGGCATCGTCGTAGAGCTTGAACACAATCCGTCCCGCAGGTTTTTGTGTCTGTCGAGAACCTATCAAACTGAGAGACAACACATGCGTGTGGTCAGATGAGCTACAAGAGCGGTAAAAAAATACACGTCGTATTCTATCGACGGAAATATAATCCATGAGTAATCCCAGTGCTATATGGAGTCAGATCAAACTAGAGGTCCTGAATCGGGGGGGATGCCACACAGACGCTTCAACTTCAGCTGTGGCACTGGACTATTTGCACGCTTTGAGCTCCTTGGGAGTTTTCCATCCGACCCCGTGTACTCCGAGTCTTTCTCGGCGACCGATTGACCCTTTCAATGCACTTATGGGTAGATTCGTATCCACCTTGTTGTCGACTGGCCAGCCATCCACGATTAGGGTCGCCTGTATTCCACCGATGAAGAAGGTAGAAGACTACAGTTGTCCCATGTTACTGTCACAATGGTGAACATCGGAGGCCAGATCAGCGAGCTTGCGATCATATACACTTTCCAGAAGTTCACTGATCGCCTTTCGTTGCGAATCGATGGGAGGTCTCCCGCAGAGTGACTTGAAGGTACACAAAGTGTCCAAATCAGCTCCAGCATGGGAGTAAGGTGTTCAGGATGAAATTGTCGTGACAGATAAAGGCCCGAGATAAAAAATCCGGACTTACGGTCCCCTCCACGGTCATATACCCCTGCCTTCTGGGCCCTTCAATTTGCTGATAAGACCCGAGCACCTCGTGCTTGGACCCACCCACACATTTAGGCCTCGCGCATGTAAATGTCCGGAAAGGGGCACAATTCCCTGCAAAACAATAAACGAGGATCTCAAAAAAAAAAAAACGTTGCGACTAGCTGGAGATGTCCTGCACCTTGGAGTCCAAGGAGCGTGTTGCGGTGGCGTGGACGGTCGAAGGACGGTGTAAATGTGCGTGAGGTCGTCTCTAACGCATCGTCGGAGTTTGAAAAACATTCCTGCAGCTCAACCTCAGGCTTCCTCTATATCATTATAGGGGCCCAATAATACGGCCACCGGCTCAAAGCCCTCGTAGGGAATATAAAAAAATTCTATGACTCCAGCGGCCAGGGATGGAGCAAGTACCCGAGGACTTCCGCAGAGGTAAAAGCAAAGGCAAAGGCAAGGCAGTGGTGAACTCGGTGGCGGAGGAGCCGGTACCTTCCTCCGCAGCTTATCCCAGTGCACGACCGATCCATGAATATCAACCTATCGGATACTATAGTGGCCACCTGGGTTGTTCATGCAGCTCACAGTCACAGCCAACCTACTGTTCCTGTTTCGCGTTGTGCTCGAATCAGCTCCGACGGAGTACCACGTGTACGTGCTATAATTCAAGCATACAAAGTCGAGGCGGTGTCGTCACGGTAATCAGTCGCACGGAGGGGCTGTGGAGGCTGTCCGCCACGTGACGTCGGTAAGGTGAGTTTTTAGCTTATAATAAGGATGCTGGTGCGGAAACCTGCAAGTTTTGAAACAACTTTGCTCCGGCTGATCGATCAGTGGTGCGTAAGTTGACAGCGTTATTTTTGCTAGCACGTAGCTCCGACTTCCGATGTCATGAAACCCATCCACATTATTAATAGCCCCGCCGGACAAATCAGCATGCGTCCTGAGCAGGTATAAAAACCTGATTGCCGGGCCGGGAAGCTCTGTCCCGCTCGGAACTGCCCTCATGGAGTGGTTTACCACCTCTGCTACTGGGCTGGTCGCGCTAGCTTCTCTCGTGATCGTAGCAAATGCCACCCGACGATTCATCAATAATCGCGCTGAGAGAAAAGGCCTTCCCTACCCTCCTGGTCCCACCCCGCTTCCGTTCATTGGAAATGTACACTCTATCAACACCAACGAACCCTG
The DNA here is from genome assembly GCA_038090195.1 of Boletellus deceptivus. Taxonomy (NCBI): domain Eukaryota; kingdom Fungi; phylum Basidiomycota; class Agaricomycetes; order Boletales; family Boletaceae; genus Boletellus; species Boletellus deceptivus. Next base: position 13,355 of record JBBPMG010000109.1, read on the forward strand.
GGTGAAATACACAGAATGGCAAGCAAAATATGGTGGGTGTAGCATGAGCCTACGACCTTGAAGTGGCCCTCAGTAACCTGTAGGTGACATAATTTACGTTCGGCTTCTCGATTCCGACGCAATCGTGTTGAATACGGTCTCTGTGGCGAGAGAGCTGCTGGAAAAACGGTCGCAAATATACTCCGACCGTCCATTCATTGCTACCGTTGAGCCGTGAGTGGTCGTTTTCTTAGAGCATTTTCCGCCGCACACTATGCTTTGTGACGATTTGTTCCCTATAGGTACGGACATGGAGATGATTTTACGTTCTCACCGTATGGCGAATACTGGAGGTCATGTCGGAGAATGTTCCACCAGACGTTCCGTGCTGAAGCCGCCCTCACATTTCGTCCGATGCAACTTCGCTCAGCGCGCAAAATGATCCTGAGTATCGTTGAGGATCTTGATCAATATCCGGTTCATTATGCAACGTCGGTGGACTGGTCCAGTTCACTCGCTTTGAAATGACCGGGGACATCTAGGTTTGCTTCCTCCGTGGCTATGTCGAGTGCATATGGCTACGAGGCGAGGGCTGGCAACGACCCTCTGGTGGCGATGGTCAACCGCTTCCTCCACGCAAGTATCTCGATAATGACGCCTGAGAACGCGATTCTCCTCAAGACTTTCCCGTTCTGTATGTTACCCTGAAAAACTTAAGGTCCACTCCTAATCAGATCGTTTTTGGAAAGTGCTTTTTCTTCCCGACTGGTTTCCCGGATCTTCAATCAAACGTGAGGCAAGAGATGCAACCCTAACGAGGGACAGAATTATCGACACAGCATATCAGTATGTCCAGAAGCGCATGGTGAGCCTTTCGTACTCTGCAGACAAAACAGTGCAGCCGCAATGAGTGTCTGCTACAGGAATCTGGCGACAGCACGTGTGAAACGATGGTGTCCGAGCACATCCGGCTCATGGAGAAATTGGATGAGCAATATCGTGCCCAATATGAGCATACTCTCAAGCATGTGTCTTTGACTTCTGTTCTTGGTGACTTCAGTTGACATATGTTGTTCATAATCGAGGCTTACTGTGACGTTTTAGCATCGACGGAAACGGTTCGTGGCATGTACTTGTGGATGGATGGGTTGCTCACTGAAATATAGACAACATCCATACTCATGACGTTCACGCTCGCGATGATCATGAATCCTCGAGTGTGGAAACGTGCTCAGGCGGAAATTGACGCCGTAATCGGACTGGACAGACTTCCCGAATTTGAAGATAGAGATTCGCTGCCGTATGTGGGCGCAATAATGCGAGAAGCGCTCCGATGGGTGCCAGTGAACCCGTTAGGTGCAGACTGCGATGGCTCTTCTTGTCGAACCCGTGTCGCTAAACTTCATAAAGGTATACCACATGCTGTCACGAAGAGTGACGTCTACGAGGGTTTCTATATCCCTAAAGGCATTCTTTCAGCAGGAATAATTTCTACCCTTTCTGACATTTTTTGACAGGGGCGATTGTCCTGGTGAACGCTTGGTGTGTGCTGATGGACAGTCGTGGTAGTGAAAAAGACCTGACATGCACGTGCTACAGGGCGATGTCACGGGACAAAGATCGTTATCCTAGTCCAGAGGAGTTCCTCCCAGAACGGTTCCTGGACGGCCAAGGGCAGTTGATCGCAAACGATTCTGTAACAGAGTTTGTGTTTGGATTTGGGAGGCGTGTATGTCCTGGTGAGCCGCAGGATATCATTTTTCGCGTTTTATCATAGGCTCACGCAAGCAACAAATTTCACTACATAGGCCGACATGCTGCGGATGCGTCTGTGTGGAGTGCTCTTGCGACGATGCTCGCCACTCTCGATTTCAATCCTCCCGAAGGCGGACTCGGCAATGTGGTGTTTGCGAACGGGACTACATAGTCAGTACTCACAAGCTTCTGCCGAGTGAAGTTGGTTGTTGACTCGCAGACAAGCCATCCGCTCAAATTCCCATGCCGCCTCACCCCTCGCACACACATTACCAAGGAGGCTCTCGAACGCATTCTGGCCAAATGATAGCAGAATTGTTCGTTGGTCATTAGTAGTGTTGGACTTGTCGGCTTAAGTTATGTTAAATGGACAAAACGTACATATTGTGCGTTCGTGAGGTCCGATCGGGAAACCTCGGATTGCACCTTGGCTGTCACGAATGGCAGCTTCGCGTGCTTGTCGACTAGAGCGATTTAGGTTGCTGGTCATGTCACATTGGTGACAGCGAAAGCGTGGAAAACAATTTGGTGCGTCGAGCCGGGCGACATGGTTTGAGTCAATGTCGTCCTCCGCGAGGCTGTCCCTTCAGAAACGGGCTTGTATGGGTCTGTTGGTTTTTTACTGGGTTTTCTAGCGGATTTATTGAATTGGACGTAGCCTCTCTCCTCGCTGCTCTCCGCTTCCACTCCGTTGCTCTGCCCCTAGCCCAGCCTTACCACTCTCACTGCCACACTACGAACAACAAGTTTATGCTTTTCGGACCCGTTCTGCCAATAACACCGGGTCACGGGATCATATCAATCCCTGAGGCACTCATTTGTATGTCCCTTCCCGTGCCATCTCTACCGCAGTCACTGAGACTCTGGAGTCAGACATGCCGAGAAAGGCGGCACAGGGGGGAAGCCCCCGTACGGCGTAACGCGGTCCTTGGTCAGTCTAGGCTTGATGTTACCACAGGTCCCGCCCACGCCATCACGGGGTCTGGGCAGGCGCCAAGCCCCCTTCGGAGGCGCAATCTGTGTGCAGGAGAGACCGACCTGAGTTATCGGATCTGTCCGTTGCGTCCTTCTCCAAGGGTTAGGGCGCGCACGGACAGGCAGGGGGAAATAGGACAATGCGCTTTCATCCCTACGAAGCTCTTGTTAGGGGAGCTTGGCCGATACCCCGGCTGCCGCGCTTCCAGGGCAGTTGAAATGGACTATCAGCAGTAACAGTTTGGGGTTCAAGAGAGGGTCCACAAGGTATGCGAGCGCGCAGTCATCTGTACCATGGAAAGAAGCAGCTGAGGGACGAGGACGCAGACGAGTTCAATCCAAATCGCTGGCTGCGCGGCAGAGAACTGCAAGGTACCAACCTGCTAATAGGCGAGTTTCAATACTGACGGTCTCTTTCACAGGATGCCATTCTTGACCGGTACGCGTGCACGCTTGCGATGGTGCTTTGCGTGAGCATTTCTTCTTGTTTGAGCTGGAAACGAAACGTGATGAAGGGTAGGTGCAGGCATTCCTCGTGGGACTGTTCACGATAGCAACGCAGGCGGAAGAGGCTGATCGCAACCCAGGAGTCGTACGAATCAGGTTCTCAACTACCATCGGCAGTGTCGATCCCTGCGCGCGAGGGCGAAAGAGACGACATCGGAAGAGCGGCGTCGTAACCGCTACAGACATTCCTCACTTCAGCCGTCCGTCGCTGGGGTGCTGATCGTGCGAGGCATGTGTCGCCAGCTGACCAATTGTTGACGGTGGCACCGCGCGAGTATTCAAGACGGTGTAAAACCGAGGTTTGCGACGTGGGGCAAAACATGCTTTATGATACAATGGGATGGAAAGCATAGCAACGCTTGTTGCTCCTAAGATACAGCTGATTTGCGCGAGAGAAGGGTTGCAATTCTATGAACTGAAGAGGCAATTCCGCCCATCCCAGATTGGATGAGCTTGAGGGTGAGTCTATCCAATGTGGAATAAGTGAACGGATGTAGAGGGGAACACCTGCCTATATGCGTTGTCTCTTGTTGGGGCGTTCCGCATATGATCCGGGTGTAGTCACTCTGAACCGTGGCTGATTCCCGGTTGTCTGCATATATGGACGACTTATTTCACCAGGTCTGTCTTTGCCCCCCGCATCAGTCAGCCAACTGGACCCATCGTGGGGGAATGTGAATTCTGCCACTGCTGTAAACATGTAAAAAGTGATGGCCGACATAAACGGTCAAAGACATCTCCTTACCATCACTTCGAACGAAATGCAGTCGATAATGATCACGAAAGAGTGCGTCGTAAAGTCCGTCACTTTGCTCCCAGGCCAGATGTCACTTTATCTCTGTCACGGGCGACCCCCGCCGGCCAGTTGAGCATCCCATATCCTCTCTTCGCGAGGTCTCCTTCCAGGGTCGACCATTGGAGCCGACCATTCGACAATATGAACCCGATTTCGCCTATAGAACGTGGTGATCGGAGGGTTGTGAGGGCGTCTGAAATCCATGTGGTCTGAAAGGAGACAACGCACGAAGCACTTCGACCAGTCTCTGTTTGATCTTACCAATCCGTCGGCTTTTTCTCGGGTCGCCACCTGAGGACTACATGGAGCGAAACGCAGAGGTCCCTGGCTCATTCGGCCTCGCACACCTGGCAACGAGGACAGTGCTAGGTCAGGGTGAACACGATGATGACGAATGAAATGTATGCACACTAAGTTGACATTAGTATTTGGCGTACATTCCGGACCAGTCGGCGAAATTGTCTCCGGATACAATGGCGGAATGATGTCTGGCGGAACACGAACCCCGGCCGAAGCTGCAAGGTCAAGCTGCAACGAACGAGGTCGGTGACGCTGTGCGGACAACAAACGGCCGTTCGTACCAATCTATGCAGGCGCTGTTCAAATATGCGCCGACATTCCAAAGCCCCGACGGAGACGCCTAGAAAGAAGGACTGCATATCTGTTCCGTCCGACATTCCTTCCGAAGGATTGCTCCAAGTTAGATTTCGCTTCCATGGATCACTAATAGGAAGTGAATTTGAGCTCGAGGGCGCCGTGGTGAGATGATATGGTGCATTCGCCTTGAAGGTTAAGGTGTGATCGATTAGCTAGATAGTGATGGCTCGCAACGGCTCACATAGAGACCAGAATCCGGCGATTGTTCTGGAACGCGAGTCGGATACAGGGATGATAGAGCAAGTAGGCTCGATCGGAAGCCCTCTTCCAAAGCTGTTGCTAGATGGGTCTGAATGTGTGGTGAACACAGGGACATTGCGAAACTAGAAGAATGTTCACCCGATCCCCGACAGCGCCCTTCCCAGGTGCCTTCCATAGAAATATCCTACTGCCCTCGGCTGACGCGACAAATTGGCCGCAGGGGGAGAAGCAAACTTAGCGCGGATACCCGTCGTGTAGAAGAGGTTTTCCCACGGAACTGCCAGTAGCTGCATCCCAGAAACGAACAGTTTTATCCGAGGAGCACTTGCAGCGACTGATCCATCTGGGGAGAGGGAGAGGGAGGTTATCCAATCAGCGCGGCCCGTCCACAGTCGTCCGATTGGTTCTCCAGTCGCCCAATTCCAACAATGAATTGTTCCATACTCCGAGACAGAGAGGAGCCGGCTGCCGTCGTGTGACTACAACAGATCACACATCCATCCGTGAGTTGTGAGCGGACTGAGAATGGGTTTGCCATTGCTGACGTCGTACACGCGGATGTCTGCGGTTGTGCTACATGCGAGTTTGTCGCCGCCAAGAGAAAACGCGATGCTCTCGACGAGTTTGCCGACTGAATCGGATTCGAAAGATGAATTCCTCTGTGCTATAAATAGAAATCGTCCGGCTTGAGTGTATTGCGGCGAGTCGACCGTGTGGCGAAATTGCGATATCCCCGCTCCCCCAGGGAGTGCACTCTTTGACGAGCTGGTGCGATGCGACATCCCAGAATTTGATCCTCCCACCCCAGGATTTGCTGATGTTGTACCTGCCATCCCGAGTCACATGACCAAGCAGTTTCTGTTACAGCCCTGCTGCCCCTGCATGTCGGATCCTTCTTGCCTCCCGTTTTCCACGTCGCAGGCACTAACCATTCCCCTCCGGTAGCCGACGACAATTCGTCACCCATCAGGGAGATATGCGAACGATGTTATTTAAGATGACATTGTAAGCACCAGGTGTGGTCGGGCATCCTCGTTGTCATCATCGTGTAGTGCGCCGCTTGACATAGCGATCGGATAGCTTCCGTTTTGTTTATAAGTTGGGCGATTCGTCGAGATGAGGTGAGCGCAGGTGCCAACTTGAGAAACACAACGGACTCTGGTAACTCGATCTCTACAGCATATACAGGAAGATGTGGTGATAGGCGCCGGGCGTGTGGATGGCAGTGATCGCATGCCTTGCCACCATGACAACAACACAGACGACCCCATGAATTCCGATGCGGTTATGATGGCTCCTCCATTTTTGGAGACCGTGTTCGCTACGTTTCGTATTGTATCTTGATGTGAAGAACTCCGACGCTAGCGAACGAGCAGCCCGCGATTGACGGTGGCTCCCAGTCCCATCCATCAGGTCTTCCTTTCCCGAATTCCGTCCCATGGATCGCTTTCATCGTCTAGATTCTACCGCACATTGCTATGACAGCGGGATTAAATAACTATCGATTCGACAACACACTTTGTTACATCGACCCGGTGGTTTACAACGAGAAAGACATCCGTCTCACAGCAATCAATTAACCATGTTTGAGAGCCTCCTGAGTGACGTGTGCACGGGGGGCAAGGCGGCAGGGAAACTTGGTCGGATGGCTAAACACAATGGCGAAAACAGGTCAACGAGGATGATTGTTAAGTAAAGTCTCGAGACTGACTACGTCAATCCATTTGTGAACGTCGCTTCACAGATACCATCTTCAGGGCCGTTAAAGTCGATCGTGGCGAGCATCGTTGCGATGGCACTCCATACGGATGTATCTCCGGTGTGTCGGCCTGTGTAACGAGAAGTCAAGTGAGCCTCTACGACAACGCGGTAGACGGTATGGGGAGACCCACCTGGGCATATACGCCTTCCAAATCCGAAAATGAACTCGGCGGGGTCGTCTTCGGTCAACTGCCCTTGTTCGTCCAAAAATCGCTCAGGAACAAACTCCTCTGGGTTGGGATACCGATCTTTATCCTGTGACATTGCCCTGACGCACAGTTATGTTAACAGTCTTTCCGATACGGTACCGTCACGCACCAAATATTCGTAATGACATTTACCCCTGTTAAATAAAAGTGTCAGCACAGATGATTTCGATCCCAATAAAAGCATACCTTTGGGGATATAGAAGCCTTGGTAATTGTCACTTCTCGTATTGGCATGCGGTACACCTTGAGTGCCATTCCCGACATGAGACCCGGGAACAAAAAGGAATCAAGCACGCACCCAATGGAGCCACTGGTTTCCATCGGATCACTTCTCGCACGACCGCGTCCACATACGGCAGCGACTGTCTGTCGTCGAATCCTGGAAGTCTGTCCAGCCCAACAACCGCGTCAATTTCTGCCTGGGCACGCTCCCACACCCGGGGGTGTTTGACCATCGCGAGCGTGAACACCATGATCGTTGACGCCGTCTGCGTCTTTGGTAAGTGACTACCCATCCATCGATTTAATATGCCACCGACCGTCTCCAATGAGCCTAAGTGTGTTCACGGTAAGCCTTGACTGTCAGTGATGCACGTCAACGAGAGGCAGGATTCACCCAGAATAGCACTCAGTGACACGTGTTTGAAGGCAGTCTCGTACTGAGCACGGTGGTGGCCGTCTGATTTCTTCACATGACGGATGTGTTCTGACGACAGTGATTCGCTCGTGCTGTCGCCCGAGTTCTATGCAGGTACTCGCTAATGTCAGTCACTTTTTGCTTGCATAACACCCCAAAGCTCACCATCCGTTTCTGGGCGTAGTGATATGTCATCTCAAGAATCCTATCCCGTAACATAGTGGCTTTTCTTGCCTCAAGTTTGATCGAGGACCCAGGAAACCAATCAGGAACGTGCAGCACTTTCCACAAAATATTTAGGTGAAATTATTCCCAAAAATCTATCAAAGTGACGCACAAAATGGAAACATTTTGAGGAGGACTGCCCTCCCGGACGTAAGCGCGGGCATAGTTGCTTCGAGGAATTCGCTCATCAACGACATTATAGCCTCATCACCGGATTGTGGCTCATAATCATACACGATGGACATCCCTACGGTGGCAGAAAACCTGGTGGTCCAGCGTCATTTCGAAGTGCGCAAGTGAAACTGACACGCTCACCTGGTGTAATAAACTGGATACCCATCAGGATCTTGGATGATATTCAAAACCATTTCGCGGGCTCTGCGGAGCTGGATCGGACGAAATGCGAGGGCAGCATCGGGACGAAACATCTGATGGAATATTCGGCGACACAACCTCCAATGCTCCCCATACTGAGCAAACGCAAAATCAGTGTCGTGACCATATCTGTGTAACAGAGACGTCTCGTCACAAAAGGGACAACGCGCTGGATGTCTGGCAGCCGAAGAAATGATTGCTCACGGCTCAATGGTTGCGATGAACGGGCGATCGGAGTATACTTCTGATCGCTTCTCCAGCAAATCTTTTGCGACCGATGGCGAATTCAGTACAACAACACCGGTATCCAAAAGTCGGGTGTACACGATGTCACCTAAAGCTTAGTGAGGGACACTTCAAAGGACATCACTACGCCATGCTTACCATACTTTGCTCGCCACTCTGTATATGTCAGCCAAGGCTCCTTGTCATTGACAGCGAACACACTCCCGATCAACGGGAGTGGGAAAGGACCGGGAGGAAGAGGACCTCCTTGCCGCTTGATGTGATGACGAATAAAGCGTCGGGCGACCTCTGCGATTAGAATTGTGAGAGAAATCACCACGGCTAGTTGGGTTGTGGGATTGGACCACTCCATGACAGTAGGTTGGGTCGGCACTTCCTAGCTTACTTATTTATTTTATTTGAAGGGAAAACGCAGCCCAGTTGACATTTGACATAATTATGATACGTCGAGTCAGCACAGCACGCCTAGGAGAGCTGACACGTATGGCTCCACTTGTTTTAGTGGTCCTACGCCCTTGCGCTTCGTCAGATGGCCACCGGAGTTAGGTTAGACACCTGCTATGGCTACTGGCTCAACGAGGTTGGAAATCAGACAACAGAGGTTCGCTCATATACCTTATCTACCATGAAATTCAACCCTCTAGCGAAGTGTTTGATAGCACAGGTCTTGCCACGTGTTAGATTGCTGTCCTTCAGGCCCCGTTTCATCTTACCACTGCATTCCGCTGACAGTATCATCACAAGACTTACCTGATATGGGTTAGTCTGATGACACCCAGTGCTACCATGCATCCAACGTATGACTGGAGGCAACAAAATTTCTTTACTTGCTCACCCGATCATCACCGAATTGGGAACTTCGGTTGACGAGATAGTCTCACAGGGATAGTGGCGCCGCCCACCCCCGGTGAGTTGTGCTCGCTGTGTGAATAACATGGATGTTAAACAGCACGGCACTAAAGGCTGTAGGGTGATGGCGCACTCGAGTTCAACGTTCAGTCCTGATCTCTGGCTGGACGGTGGTGAAGCATCCTTCCAGATTGGAATCTGTGCGACAAGGGTTGCGCATTGACCCCAGCAGCCTCGGGCTCTTCCACGGGCAACGACAGAGCGGCATTCCTAAGCGGCGCGAGTGTGCGTTCTCGGGGTGGCGATTTGGTGCTCTTTTCTTCAGCCAGAAGCGAAAGCATACGTGAACTGATCAGTTACTCGGGAGTGGACTGTGTTGTTGAGGCCTGGAAGCTCTTCGTGGAGGTCGTTAGGGGGTTTGAACTGACGATGATTGGGTAATCTAAGTGGGTTGTTTAATCAGTGGATCCGATGGGCGAAGAGTCGGCTGACGCCGTCAGCGATGGGGTCAGCCAGAGCCACAGCGTGTGAGGACACTAAGCCTCACTAAGCCGCGGCGGCCATCGATCGGTCTCCTAAGGGGCCACTCCATCATCCTAAGTCTACACTCTCATTCTCCCCCTGCGACACTTGTATTGTAAGCAATGACCACTCTGTTTTCCCTGCGACATCTTTTTTTCGTCATTCGGCGTGCCTGCCACGTTGCTTGTCTGAGGACACAGTCGTCGCTAAAGTCACTTCCGCCTTCAACCTGCCACATAGATGATTTTTGACTCGCTCGAGTCCTCTTCATTCACTGTATCACCCCGAAATGCGTCGCCGGTCTCCTGGTGGCGCCTTGGTGTGATCATCCTGGACCAGCTGCTACCTCCTGGAGCATCTGACTCGTATCACTCACAGATTCAGTCTCCACTATTGACATGATCGCATCGTCACACCAGCGGACGGCCTCTTCTCCCCCCATACGGATCAGCCCGGGCTCTTCAGGAGGAAATGAAACCCACACGGAACATCAGAAGACGTCCAGAATTGCTAGGTAAGTACTGGATGAATAAGACAGGGTATGCAAATCCAACGCTCAGACATCCCGACCTCTCCCCGCGTGACACTGTATGCAATCTTCTAGTCGCCTGTGGTCACTGCAACCCTGAAAACATCAACCCCATGCCGGATTGTTGACCACTTCTGCATCCTGTTTCCCGCTCTCCACATCCCAGAACTTTATCCCGAACATTGGTAGTAACATCTCCACCGAGGTGACTGGACTCGGAAGCTTATGTGCCTGCAATGTCATACGGTAACGGTGAGACGATGACTTTGAGCGCCTGCTGATATCCCGCCATGACGTTCGTATCGAGCCTCCCGCTACTTTCTTGCAAGAAAAGAGGTTCTAGGCTTCTTAATGCTAATTGCTGGAATCTCAAAGATGGAACCGATGTCATATTTGTATAGCTCACCCCAACGCTGGGCCTGCAGAAGATGTTGGGAAAGGCCCAGGGCTTCCGTCAGCAGTCTTGACACGGAGACTTTGTCAGACCCATTCATCATTTCCAGGCTAAACCTGCATACTCGATAGAGGGTTTTTCTCATTAGCCTCCCCGGTTTCTGTCTTTCACCAAATCCTCAAGTTCAACTACAACATGCTAGTATCTCAGTGTCCAGCATCTCGCCACGAGAGTATACTCGCTTCCGACCAAGATATCGTACCAGTCATAGTACCCATCTTGGAAACGCCATTGAGTAAGGAAATATCGCTAAATTTTCTCCATCATTCTTTCAGAACCCCCGCCTCTTTCCACATTGGGGTCGATCCAGCCAGCCCCGAAGGGAGCAGACACAATAAAAACACATTTGCAGTCCCTGCGAGCGCAGACCAATACCATGGCAATAACGACATCGAGGACACGTACAAACTAGGTGAGGGTAATTTTCAAGAGGCCGTTACAGAACGAGGGAGCGTCTGACCTCAAAATGACATGCGAGTGCGGTAGAGGCCCATTCGAAATGATACAAGAATGATCGTGAATGTTAGGGTAGAGAAGAAGGCGAATATGTTGGAGATAGGGGTTATATGATAGGATGCTTCCTTGTAGTGAGAACATGTTCAGTAAGCATCTTCTAGAAATATAGACACTCAAGGCACAGCATGAAGGTGGGTGTTGTGGGCCGGAATGGCTTGAGACGTGTCCACACTTCGTGATCATATGAGCGAGGTAAGGGAACCAGAAACCGGCACTTGTAGTTCCAGGAGGACATTTACCAGAAGATCGCCAAATCAAGAGCTTGGCCAGCGGTACACGCAATATAAATGTAAGGTCTGCTCACGAGCGCCATGGACGTTCAGTCTGACTGACTACTAGCCGTCGTCTCTTGAAGCGCTGAATCGTTGAGTGCTGCGAGGAATGGAGATCCCTCACTATTGGTACCACTGCAATCTACTGGCCGACTAAATTTGTAGGAGGTGGGACCGGGGCTGGAAAGTAATACCTACGAGTGAAGTATATCGAAACGCGGCAAGTCCTTATGTAATATAAACAAGGGTAAATACCCCGGTCCGCGCCTGTTCGGGTAACTCTGAAATACTTACTGCCCATGTCTGGACAGTCTGGCGCGTTGTCAGGCGCTACCATTGATTTCCGTCACAGTCACTCCATCCTCCCATTGCCGATGTGCAGCGGCGAAGTAAAGTGAGTTGACTGCGGATTAAGAACAAACGATCGTCCCGTGAAACACACCTTAAATAAGATGGTAAGTGTGCTTGGACTCCTGAATGGTGTTATGGCGGCCAAGTCACAACATTCAACAACCGCTATCTTCCACCGTCTTTTTACCGTGCGTACTTCGCGGGTTCATGACATCATTGATATGTACGCTGTGGAAATTATTCGTGAGTCACACCTTCATTCCCCTCGTAAGCACTCCTGACGTCCACGCTGTTGGCTGCTGACCATTCTGCCCGACTAGTCCCGAGTTTCGTGTCGATGACATGAGGTGCGGATTCCCTTCGGCTTCGGAGGCGCAAGTATACAGCATGGCCAAGCCTCCTATCGATCCCTCGTATCAATTACGCGGCGGGCAACAGACTTCAGATGCACTTTGTCCATCCGACGGGTGTGTGGCATGCACGCCACGTTCCCGCCATCCATGTAGCAATTTATCGGGCAAAATAGACCACAAATTAATGTTTCCATTCTGGGAGACGGAAATTTTTGCAGGACGTGGTGAAGGACGTAGATGAATCGAGGCCCCGTAACCCGGACGCCAGCAAGAGCGCCAGCGCGCCTGCTTATCGAACTGACTTATCGGGCGCCGAATCGGATAAGAGGGGAACCGAGGTATGATATCGAGGTACGTGTGAACGCAGTAATTAATGCGCGCCCTCTATTCGCATCCTGCATGAGCGTTTTATTTCACTGTCTACCTTCTTGCACGGCGATGCTGAACCTCCTTGACTTGTGTCAGGCCACTAACAGTTTGTTTTGGTTATTGGGGTCCTGGATATGCCGATCGTTTGGCAGGTTCATGGAGCCGCATGCAGCATGTCTGCAAATACTAAACCTTGGTGAGTAAACTCTGTTTCAAGCTGGCAGTATGTTTTCAAAATCTCTTAATTTTGCATATCAAATGGGAGACCAACGAGTTCCCGCCGACAACTGAAATGCGTCCCCTGACTAGCCAGCAGCGTGGTCTATATAATCAGTCCACCTCTCTCCCATTCCCATCACCCGTATTCTTCGAGCCTCTGTGCATGAAACCCCCGGGCCTGTCCCATCTTCCAAATTCCAACCACTCTTGCACAGTTGTTTGTCATTAGTACGGCCCCATTTCTATTTCCACGCTCTCTCACATGTTTATAGCAGGGAATGGTCCCCATGCACCATCTGAATACCACAACGATATGGCAGCTCCCTGCTACTCAGTATCATAGTCATTTTTTTCTTTTCTCGGAGATCTCTGACGCGGCACTGTAGAGTCGTTCCCACAATGCATGGCCACGCTTATCAGTGTGCATGGCTTGTGGGTGATACACGTTGTGGCCAATGCTTCGACACGTTTGATACATTGGTCGTGCATCTTGGCCGCGCGCATGACGTGCAAGGTCCCTCGCACCGAAAGCTCGTGTGTCGCTGGTGGTCGCGCCAAGATCAAAGACCATGCAACCACGAATACCGACGCCATGCGTTCCGTCGTCATGTCGCCACCCATCTTCGCTTCTCTGTTCTCTGCCATAAGTGTAGAAAACCTTTCTCCCGCGCCGATTCCTTGCGTGTGCACATGAGGAAGAAGCACCCAGAAGGCTCACCCCCTAGTGCCGGCGCATCCGTCTAGAGTGCAGCGAGCTGGCATTCCAGAATGTCGTTTTGTTTTTGTTTTTGTTTTCCTTCCGTGGTTATGGTCTTATCGTTGTACTCCGATGCGCACGGTCACAATTATGGTACTAATGTTATGTATTCGCTATCACGCCACATCACATGCACGTCAATGAGGCAGCGGATTTGTAACAGACAGAGTACAACCACGACGTGATCGACCCTTCGACGACTCTCGACCGAGTCGCGGTAACGGTGGTGGTGAAGCTAGTATAATCTGGCACTCCGAGGGGAGAGAATGACGGAACTCGTGGTGACAATGACCAGTGACCAGTGACCACTACCTGTCGTCCCGCTGCAGACATGCCTCAGCGGGCACCAGGGGACCACGGTGCATGGTACATCTATCTACGGATTACGTATGACTGGCCTTACAGTCGATCATGGGCCTGTCTGGAACGGAGCAAAGCCGCCCATCCTTAGGCGCCTCTGCTCGAAATGAGCCAACGTTTTCGGCGGGAGTACGCCACGAGTGCGACGTAAGATGGAAATACGTTCGCATGGTATCAGGGCGCAAGCCAAGGTAGCCCGTTTCATTCCGCTCTCCAGGAGGTGAGGGTGGCAGAGCGGCCCCTGCCAAAACCTGCTGGCCACCATCACAATCAGAAGATTGAGAAGATTCAGTGCATGAGCAGGTGGTAATGATGCAGCGGATATGGTAGACTGGGTGCCTTTAGACGAGTCGCAGTGGTTCCCGTGATTGGAAGAGGGTATTTTGTTGATGGAGGCTGCCCGTCATTACATCAGGTCCACACTCTGCAGGGATCTACAAGAAGAACGTTCTGTCCAGGCAACACGTCTAGAACCAGACCCCAGACACTGTAACGCCCGGTGCCAATCTACCAAATTTCTGAGGAAGGTGATTGTGTGTGGTTTTCTTCCGTGACTCGTCAGTGGGGCTTTTGTATTTTTCTTATCCATCCCGCCTACTAGTACCTACGTCAGTACTAGCAGGAAGGTTTCAAGTTCTTGCCGTGACACGACAGCGATTCCTGAGGCCTGATCGCCGAAATAACGTGATCTTGACTCTCGACTCACTCTTTCGGAACACGGAGTGTGGAACGACATTTTAAACTGTACGAATCCATCAGTGTCCCTGCAGAGCATCGCTCACATCGCGGTGGCCAGCGGCCACAGGCCACAGCAGATGTTCGTCATGCATGTCGTTTCCCTGGAGGATTGGATAATTTCCATTTGTCAAAACAAGTTTTTCCAATTTTTGGGAGTTGGTTACGAGAGGGCGCGCCGTGGAGCCCCCCAGAGCTAGTTGGAAACGTGTCCGTCGGCAATGAACGCCACGGCTCAGCTGCGTGCCATCCATAATGCATAAACCCCCAATGTCCCAGTGTGCAAAATTGAAACTCGTTGGGGTTCCAAAAGGGGCCATCAATAGTGCTTGGGGCCGCACCAACACTACATCCGATTCGCCAGATCGTTATCGAACGTGCGTCCATCCAGGAATAGCAACAAGTCACCGCGGTTACGGTACAGAAAGGTGCGCAGTGCTCGTTCATGGAATGGAACCCAGTGGACCATCAAGTTCTTTATACAAAGAACCATTAAGCCCACCGCCACGGGCCCCTGGGCCAGTGTTCTATCCAAACAGGCACCATGGCGGCACGGTCTGGGCTACCACTGCCTGCGTACCCTCGTTTCCGGTTCAATTCCGACGTTCGCCGCCGGTTCGCGAGAGGAGCATTGCTGTAAATGTCGACTCCATAATATATCTACTATCACTTCGCCTCGTAACTTAGTAATCGAGCGAGTAAATGCGTCAGTCAGTATGACGGAGATTGGATTAGCGTACCAGTGGCGCCCAGGTTCAAGTTGAAGTGTTCCCATTGCCCGGTGTTCACCACTTTTAGAGTTTACCCTTTTCGCTTTAGTGGGAGGGATGTGAACGTCGAGAACGTGTCCTCGACACGGCAATTCTTACCACTTCTCATTCAGCTGGCACACAGCGCCGCAGCACAGATCACTACTTCCGTCTGGTCTGATCCGCCGGACCTTGGCCTGCAACTTGGCTGCAGAGGCTCGTGCTACTAGTATTTGTCCCTTCTCCTTGTCATGCATACTGACTTTCAAACGTACAGGTGGCATGATCGCGAATTGCTCAATGCTGCCGGGGCGGCCCTCTCGACCAGCAACACGGCGACGCAAAAGCATTGGAGTCTCGAGGTCGCAGTAGGCAGGAGTGAGTAACCTGATAATCCATCCAACAGTTGAAGGCACATGATTCTAAGAGCTCGTTTATGGTAGCCCGCCCATTGGTGAGGTGAGTTTTACTATTTGGAAGTTGAGTGCGATGACGTGATAAGCAGCACAGGGCAAGTTGGTCGTCTAGCACAGGTACAATGGTCGACGAGGCTGTCCGTGAAGGGCGGCAGTGTCCACTGGAAGACGAAGCAATATAAGTCCTCTTTTCGTTGGCGTCGTTGATCCAGTCTCTGTCCGTCAAACGGGAAGGGCGAATGAGCGCCTATCGGCGCAGGGATAATTTCGGTTTTTTTATTCCCATGCCGCCGCAGCTGGCACTCCTCTTGCTAATCTTCTCATGTTTCATCCTTCTCCGCCTCCAATCGAGCTTTATTTTGGGAACCCAAGCAGTCCTCGGCGCGGCTGAACAATGCCAACTGTAACTAGCTGCCGTTGCAGCCCTCCAACTCCCGGAGGGTCCAGCCAGGTTGGCACCCTTCCAGCTGGCGCGTGGCTTCAAGCTATCTGGAAGGCATCCATGAAGCTGCCAGTCACTTTTCAGCTATATAATCAAGGATTCCACTCTGTTTCTCGTCTCTGTCGTTTGCCCCTCGGCAATTCCTTGGACTACTCCAGAGACCTCAGTCGTCATGCAGCCTTCGTCTTCATTCAATGTGTATGCGATACACCTTTCGATGACCGGCTCACTATAATGCTGACCCCCCTCAGTTTCGAAGGTTTATCTCAGGAAGACTGTTTTGATCTGGAAGCAGCTTTGGTGGCTTCCCCCCCGCAAAACTCCCCGTTAGTATGAGACATGTCTGCTCGCCTTAGCTAATAATGCGCGTAGGCACCTCCGAGATCTTCGGATTCCTCACTCAAGTAGCCCATGGTCTCAACCAGTTTCAGCGACCCACCCGCAATTTTGTGAGGAACCGGAGGATTTTACGCCCGTGTCTCCCAATTCCAATCCCAACACACACTGTGTCTTCGATTTCGACGAACAGTCTTTTCAAGCTAGTCAATACTTTTTCGGTCCTGGCGAGGATCTTGAGACGTCAAGCGTTATGCCAACCGCTTGCCAACCGCCCACGGACCTTTATGTTGACCACTCCGCTGTGCGGAATGGGTTGCAACAGCTCCCTTCCTTTGTGAGTAGATGCCTCTGGTTCCGAGCGTGTGCCCTTCCTTACACGGTTTGGCGCCTGTCCAGGCCGGAAACGGTTCTTCTGTCGTGCACCGCCCGTCCTACTTTCCCCCCAGTCACTCCTTTCTGCAAATGGACACTTCTTCCCATGCGAGTTTAAGTCGCAGCGATGGCTTTTCCGCCCAAACCCACCCGTCTACTTCTGCTACGAGCCTTTCCCACTTGCCGATTCAACCTGGAACATCGCAAGGCCCATTCTACATTCCTTCTGGTCCAACGACCCCCCATGCTCTTGCATCAAATGGACCTATCCGCCGAGACTCTCGAGAGTGCCGTTCCCTCACGAACTCCCCGTACCGTCTGACTCGATCGCCTTCGCTCCCGGACCCATCGGGCTCACCTCGGGCAATGGTACTACACATCTGTGGGTGGATAAACGACGACGGCACAATGTGTGGAGCACCGATCACATGGGCTACGGTTCCAGAACACCTCGTCGCTCACGGTATCAAAAATAAGGCACATAACGATCCCATGCCATGTAGATGGTATAAATGCCGTCTCAGGGGAGGGAAAGAGGTGATAAAGCGAGAAAGCATCGTGCGACACATACGGGAGCGCCATTTGCGCTGCAGACGTACCCTCTGATGGGACTCGGGTGCGATTCGTTGCTTTCTGGCGACAAGACTCGGGATTCGTCGACCCCTCCGGACTCCAGGTGACTTCGGCTGGCGCCGCGGTCATAGAATTTGATGCGCCTTCTGATTTACTTTGTATCCACTCATATTACCCCCGACGAGACATGCGTAGCTCGCACACGATTAATACCTAGTCGCACAATACCTCCCGGCCCGGGGCCGCGGACTCGGACAGTCGAGGATTGCTATGTATCATAATACTGTTACTATGGGCCTACCAGTCACTAGGTCGATGACGTGAGTCCACGATATCGGAAGCTGTTGTCCTAGTAGCACTGCGGCCGCGTTGGTGTACCAGCACGCCATGAGGTACTCCCGCCGCCCCATGCTGAACAACGTCCGCGTTGGGTCCGACGAATTTGTCACAGGTCGTCGTCTCCTTATCACACAACTATGTAAAACCGACATAAACGGTCGCCAGCAACACGTTTAGCCGTCAGATGAGGACTGATATGATGTCGCATTGGAAACTCATATCGGCGGAGGACCTGAGGTTGCCAGCTGCGTGCCCGTTTCCATATCGTGCCACTGGCAGTCACCGGGCGCGGATGTATCTGCCGCGCGTATCTCCCATCTCGACGTATCCATGCCCTCCAACAGGGTCTGGATGGCCCAGGGCTGGCTGCGGAACTTCCATCGGACCCTGTCGAGACCTCAGATAGCTATCAGTCGGCGTCGCCGGAGACGAGCACGGGGAGCACGGGGGTCATTCCGGAGTTACCCGAAAAGCGCGGGCGCGCCTCGTGCCCAAACTTTGCCAAACCTCCATCGATCGCGAGCCGGGTTGATTATCAACGAACGGACGCCCGTCCTTTTTACCGATCGACTGGTACTCCGTACTGCCAACCAGCTTGGCTGCTGTGTGGCAAGAAGCCCACCGTATGTCATGCGAAGCGATTCGGGCATGGAGGCGGTGGTATGCAGTGCTTGCTGTGATGACGGATTTCGATAGTGGAAGGGGACTTAAAACGAGCACACTCTGCGTTCGCTTGGCGTGGTTGCCCTCCGTAAATGGAGGGAGGGAGAGAGTGGCATCCACGACCCTTTCCCCGTGGAAAAAAAAGAGGTGGGCCCCGAGACTGAGACATTCGTTCTGACGCGATTGCTCTTTTCGACTCCTAGAAAAGGAAAGTGTGCTGCGCGCATCCCCATGCCCCGCGGTTGGCCTTGTCTTAGTCAGTTGGGCGTCCTTGGTTTCGTCACCCGTCGGGCGTCACGCACAAAACACGGACGTACTAGCCCGCTGACCTGGCCACGAGGGCCCGGATGGCTGCCAACCGAATTTGGCTGGGAGGCCAACCGATAAACTCGGCCGCCCGGACGGTTGGCCCACCATGGCAGGCTGCCGGTGCCAATGGAGAGGTTGGGGACGATTTATCGCGAGCCTCCATGAATCCAATCCCCCTTCGTTCTTCGCAGCCATATCATCACCAAGATGGTTTCCGCTGCCCCACTTACGTGGGAAGCCCAGAAGCCTAGATCAATCACCAGGCTTCTCGATACAGGACCTAGTTCTCCGTTTTATGCGCGCGGAAGGTGAGTCCATTGCATGCGTTCGCTCGGCAAAGAGACTCATTGTCCTCTGCGTTTAGTAGTTGTGGCCTCCCTGGTGTGCACCAAGATCCCTCGACTGTCTCACCCGGCACTTTTACAATCCAAAAGTAAGCCGCATTTGTGCAACCCAAGCGTCCGGCCGATGCTCATGTCGACCTTTTTATTTTGACCAAGTGACGTCGGTCCTGGTCTTTACTCGCCATTCGTGGACCAGATGCACTGGGATACCATATTCAATTCGCAAAACCAGCATCCTTGTCTTTCTGGCTCCCAGTCGTCACTGGGTACCAGAATTACCTACTCTCCATCTGCAGACCTCGCGCAAGACGGTAGCCAATATCTTCCCGGTCCTTGGCTAGGTTTTGCACTTGCTGACAATCCTGCAAGTACATGTACACCTATCCGTGCGCGTAGCTTACTATTTTGGTTTTTCAAAGATAATGGGTGACGTCCCGCAAACAAACGATGGTGTCCCTGGGTATTCTACGCCTTCGACCCTTGCTCCTCCCCCAACATCATACATAATTGATCCTAACATGCCGTCCTCGTATTTGCGCCGAGACACGGAAGAGAATCTTGAGGTGAGGAAAGATTGATGTTCTTGGGTGATATTTACCATTGACTTTTCTGGGAGTAGACTCCCGGTTCTTATACATTTTCCCCTGTGGACACCTCATCTCAGAACTGGCATGGCAGTCACCCGGGAGCTCGTTTCTGGGCTGAGGATCCTCCCCTCAACCGCGTAGATCCCGTGGCAAGGATCAACAGGTCATCGTATCTCGAGAAAGCCATCCAGGTAGCTGATCTTGAGGTAGGTTGCTTCCTGTAACTTTGCTCATGCCTTTCTAAACCAGCTTTGATAGGCAGTGCAGAGTCTACCCTACAATGTTGGCTGTACCTTGATCGGACAGCGACTTACCGCATCCGGGAAGCCCGTCTGGCACTGCCGGTGGAGATTGAACAACGGAGAGTTGTGTGGATATTCTTTTACCCAGGCAACTCTTCCCAGCCACCTTTCCACGCATGGGATCGTAGACATGCCTCGTGATCATCCCACGAAATGCAATTGGTCTGAGTGCAAGAGGAGGAAGCCCTTGAATCGGGAAAGCATTGTTCGGCATGTCCGTGAAGTGCACCTGCGTCAGAGGCGTCCCCCTAAGCGGGTGCAAGAAGCCCGTCTATAAAGGCACCGGCTTGCCTTCCCAGCACTGGTTTCGATCCGCACCCTGGCCAGAGCTACCCCATTATCTTGTTCATTATTTCTATATTGTAGTATTTTACCACACAGTAGCGTGTTATTGCCATTTCGCATACAGTATTGTAGTCATTACCTTGTACAGTACCTACTTGGGTTGATGTGTATGATGTACACTAGTCTGCAAAGTATGCTATGATGGCATGCATGTTCGGGGTGTCTCACAACACCATCACATTGGAAAAACACTACAAATACCGGGGCTTCGAAACCACTCCAACAGTGCGGCGTTGGATCGGGCGTGACCGGTCATTGATTGCATCATGGACGTAGCGTGATACACGCCCGCTTTTTCACCCACTGTCCTCATCCCGGTTCTATTTCCGGAATTTTCGCAGCGTCTGACCTAGGAACCCTCCAAGCGATGGGACGTTTTGCCATGGTTCGACCACGATTCCGCCCCCGTCTCAAGCCGCATGCTCTGATTTGCCATTGGCCGCCTTCTCAGCACTGGCGGCCATACGTCAGATGATCCCCTCGACTCCTATGCTCGGCTGTGACGATTGGTTCGTGCATGCCACCTGGTAGTGGCGCTGACACCGTGTGGCAGCCTGAGACTGAGGATAAAAAGGCCTGGTGCGTCGCGTGGGGCAGAGTGACTGTCCGCCTCGTCAGTGTTTCATCCTCTGCACCAGTCTGCTCGCCCTCCTCCGTTACCTCCCCTTGAACCCGCGAACGTAAACTTCTTGGGCCAGGAAAAAAAAAATCCGAACACTAAACTGGGTTAGTACCCCAGACCCTGTGCCCTAAGCGCGCAGAGACGGGGCCCCGCTGACACATTCGGACGACCACAGGACGGCCAGCGACACACCCCGCGACGTGCGCTTGAGCTGATTGATTCCGACATGGCGTTCACACGTTTCGAACTCTGCCTCTCCGGCTGGCGATTCCACGGTGCGCACGCTCGGCCCCAGCTGTCCGTCGTGAGGCAGAGCCACACCCTCGTCGTCACGGGCCAGGCGTTCGGCGCGCGCGCCTCGGTCCGGATGTCCCTGCGCTGGTGCACGTGGTTGGGCAGGTGGTGCGACCGCCTGCTCGAGTGGCTGCGGACGACGTCTTCAAACGTGGCTGGCGTGAAAGAGCGTCGGCGCCTGCCCCCGCCCCCTTTGGACCCGTCGTCGGGCAGTGCGCTCAAGGACGCCTCGGTGTGGTAGCACCCGAACGTCGATGCCTTGTGCAATGATGACCTATTTCTCTCTCTGTTTCCTGTTTCTCTTTCTTCTTGCCTCTCATTGCCTTTCTTCCGTTCTCCTACCCTACCCTTCCTTCTCTCTCATCGATATCACGTGGTCCCTCGGTACAGAAGGGCGCTATGTTACCTTTCCTTTGGACTTCATGATACCCGTCATGCAGAGGGGCTACCTCCGATACTACACGACCACGCCATGCTCTCTCTGCCACGTATCATGAACCAATTCTGTACGAAACTATCTCGTATTATGCCTCTCAAAAACATTACAATACTGTGTACTATAGCAATCCCGCTCGAATATGAAAGAAATAAAAAGAAAGCGTTTGTACCAACACAATTCACGCGCGGATGGACCTCAAGTCGCGCTCTGAGACTGCAATACCTTGGTCAACACTACTGTCTCGCCGTCTATCTTGGCCCTGTAAGCGATCGAGCTCGGGTGCCGGACGGCATGCCCATGCTGGCACGACGATCCCCTCCGCGGCTCTTTGCGAATGTGAGCCAGCACGGTGTCCTGACGCGAGTACGAACACTCGCACGCGGAACACAGCCAATTCAGGCCCAGGTGCGTCTGAATGTGACGCACGAGCCCGTTCCGCTGGACGCCGGGCGAGGCGCAGTCGACCCACTCACACCGCACCGGCTTCCCGTCCTCCGTCTTCTTCGTCAGCGCGTCGGGGTGCACGCGCTCCAGGTGGCGCTTGACCGCGTCCTTGGCCGACGCGATCCAGATGCCGCAGTTGCCCCAGCGACAGCAGAAGAAGTGGGTTTCCTCGGTGCTGCCAAAGATGGGGAACTCGACGTTGTCGATCGAGACCGTGTACATGCTCGGTTGACTGGGAGACGGCGTGTCCGAGTGTCGGGGACGAGGATGGTAAGGATGGTAACGGTGACGGTGATGATGGTACCGATCCGATACCGCCACCCCGGAGCGCGGGGCGACAAGGCTACGGCTGCCCGCAGGGAAAGGAGGGCCCGAGGGACGCAGCTCGTGGTTGAAGCTTCCAGGCGGAATGAAACAATAAGCGGGATTAGAATGGGAAAGATGTTGGAGAGTGTGGGTAGGGTGGCCAGAAGAACGGCAAAGCGCCGGATGGAAATGGAACGCAAGGTTGCTGTAGTAAGATACCTCGGCGCTCGAGGTCGGCGGCTCCATCGGCATGGCGATGGGAGGTGACGGTATGCCAGGAAAATGTTGGATACGATTACCATGGTCGACGTTGAAGCCAGGTGACGGTCCGAACGATCTAGCTTCGCACAGTACCTCCTCAGTCGGAGCCGACATCACAGTCGCGGGCGAGACGAGTTGGGTGATCATGGGATCGGCATCTGGACTCGAGGTGTAACCAGAATATGACCAAGAAGTGCCAGTTGCATGCGACTGGACTGGATCCACCTGTAAGGTCTGCGGAAATGGGGATTGGGACGAATTAAACTGTCCTGTGGTCGGGGGGCTCTGGACGAGGGTTGGCGCATCCGCTGGCCAACCATTTTGGGGAACAATGCCTTCCCAAAGCTCTTCAACGACGTTGCTTCCTGTGTCGGTGGCTTGATAGATGAGGTCGCGGCCTGGATTCGATTCGGTACCGGTGCTGCATTGGGTAAAATTGTCAATGACCATCACGATCTAGCGTTCTCCACACTCACAATGATAACGAGCTGTCGAATTCGGACATTCTGGATAGACGGGTGGGCGTGCTCGGTCTTAAATATATATCGCTGTCTGAGGCGATTGGTCGCCAACACCGCTAGAGCACATTATTATGTGAACCGCAAAAGGTCTATGGTCGGATCTGTGACCATCCACACAAACAGAGGGTGTGAACAGAGCCAGAATCTCAGCTCGCGCCTCTGTCAAAGACCACTACCGGATCAGCAAAATTTCACTCGTGGCAGCCACGCGATGCCATGCTGTTCCGACGTTACATACACACGGGAGGAGAATTTGCTGAGCTGGTACGTTACCCTCCAAGTGGCATCGGCGTAACTCCCACTGTCGCGGGCACGTGGCGTGATTGTATGCAACCAGCGGGAGCATGAAGAAAATGAAATGGCTACATACCAAACAAACGCCCAGGAATCTTGGCGAGCTCGTAGCTTACGTTGTGTAATTCCAATGGCAACTTGTCCACGTTCAGGGAAAGACAAATGGGAGCACACCTGTACTTGGATATTTCTGATAACAGTAACCATTCCCCTGAGGACGGAGATCGGTGTTTGTTGATTCTTACGCGCTTTCGTCACGCTTGCTCGCAACGAACGTATCTTCTGTACATGTCTCCTTCTCGGACTGGAGGGCCGGAATCGGTCCGTTATCTAATCCGCTTACAGGAAACAAAGGACAACATCAAAAGAGAGGAAACAGTATGCTCGAGCCAGGAATAGAATGGCGAACCTTAAAAAATTGTGACCGGCAACTTTCTTATTGAGCGCTCGAAGCGACTGAACCAACCACGTACGCCCGCAATGACTCCGGCGAGCCCATGTGATGACCATACCCGAAGATTGGTCTGCGGTAATGAACCGCAAAGGTGTTTCAAGAATCTGGTAGCATCTTGCACGCGATGCTCACGTGCGACAAAGCACGCACCACAAGCTTCAAAAGTATACGTGATTGCTGAAAGGTTAGCAGGCACCAGAACTTCGGGTCCTACGAAATCACACAGCCAATCGCAGCCGGCACTCGGCAGGATGGATATGGTAGAGAGTGGTACATAATAGAGAGGAACATACCCAATACCGTAGACTTGGCCAGCCCGCAGCCCACCAGTCAGTGCGCGTTTCAACCCAGATCTGCGGAAATGGTGCGAAGCTCCGCTGGCCAAAATAGTGATGTGGCCAACTCGGACGCCCGGAAAAGGCCGGCTGGGAGATGAGCCAACAGTGGTAGGAGAACCGAAACCTCGGGTGGCTACGAGTTCACTGGGGTCCTCGTCCAGGGTGAATTGCCACGCAAGACTCTCGTGGCTTTTGCGTGGCTTCGATGCTGCCGTAGAGCCCCGATTCCGGACAGTACCTTGAGGGCAGTGTCCTATGATATCTGGAAGACACCTCACTGCCGTCCTGTGCGACGAAGGCGGGATGCAGTGAGATATCCCAACTCCAACCTCGAGCCGTGACCTACCGCACAGCCAGGCTTCACGGAGGGTGCTCCACAACAACGCCAGCGCACTCCATGGACTGGCTGACCTGTTGCTGAGTCCTGACTGATGTGGTAGTTTGGACCCAGCTGTTTTTTTTTTTTTTTCGGCGGGCGCCCAAGTCTTGGGGTCAAGGTCAAGAGAGCGCGACGCGCATTCGCAGTGGACAAATCTCTGGCAAACGCATCTGGTCGGCGCGGGCCGCAGATGAACCGACGCCGCTCTCAGGCAAGGAATGTTCACACGCTCGGAATTCTCTCGACATGCTATATAGAAACGGCGCCATGAAGGTTCCTCGCCATGCTCGGTTTCCTTCTTTCCCTCGTCGCCCTCACGATTGCCTGCCCCGACGGCGAGCAGAGCAACCGCCCCCATGGCACTCACGTCCACCCCAAGCGCGAATATCCGCAGTTTCCCCTCACGCCCCCATACCGTCCTCTCGTTTGGGGTGATTTCAATGTAATACACACTACAGACACTCACGGGTGGCTCCTCGGTCACCAGAAACCCAGTTGGCCGGAGCCCAACTACAGGTGAGCTCACTCCTGCATGGTAGGGGCAAACCATACCTGACTGAGCGCTTCCACAGTGGCGATCTCGGCGACTTTGCAAGCTTTGTCGCTCACATGAAGCAAATTGCCATCGTTCGTCTCCTTTGATGGTAACTCAAGGCCTCGCTGCTTACTTGCATGAGCAGGACAAGAACGTTGACCTTCTGCTCGTCGACTCTGGAGATGTGCATGACGGTAAAAACTGTTCAAATTTCTCACCAGCCCAACATTGACGCCTTGGCTCGTAGGTACCGGCCTTTCGGACGGTTACCCTCCTGGCGGTGTGGATGGTCACGAAGCCAGTTCTGCCGTTTAGATTGAGACATCCATGCTGACTATCTGCATGATAATAGTCGAACAAATTCCTCGAGCGACTTCCGTACGACTTGATGGCTATCGGAAAGTGGGTTCGCGATTATGACAGTTGATCGGCGCTCACCTTCCGACAGCCATGAACTATATGTCTATGCAGACACCTACGACATGTACGTTGACCAAAGCACACACAGCCTATCTCACACTGATCGACTTTTTTCTCGCTTCCCCAATACCGACTGGCTGGCACTAATACCTTCTCGCTAATGGATGGCAACACTTCACAACATCGTCGTTTGCCACCTATCACGATCTCACGTGGACCACACTGGAATCCCTTACTATTTCGACGACGGTTATGTATTTGGATAAATGAACTCCATCGCACGAACTTCTTTCTCTACGGTTGATGATCACCTTATGGCCTCTACTATACTTGACAGGTACAAGAACTTTGCCCCCAAGCTGAATGGTCGCTACCTGTCTTCGAATGTTAACATCACTGTTTTCGACTCTGATGGCTCGGTCGTGAATGTGCCAGTGGGTAGTAAGTATCTTTTGAATGAACTACTGTTGCAGTCCCCAACTTATGTTCTGGTGCAAACTAAATCTCAGATCGCTATGCAAAGTTTGCAACCAGGAAGTACGCACAGTCCCCTTGCTTCGCCCTGGACATGTTTCCGCTGCGCATTTGATGACGCGTGTTTCTTCGCCGTGACATTATTCTTTCTGTGCGGCTGACGGATTGTATGTAGGGGTCGCAAAGTGACATCCCTTGGCGTTCTTTTCGACTTCACGGGCAACTCTGTCAACACAACCGTCCAATCTGTGGCCGACTTGGTCAAGGAACAATGGGTGGGTACATCCTCCTCCTCGCAGCAATGCTTTGACATTTGGATCACCCAAGTTCGCGGAGGCTATTTCAGACGAGCCAGATGTGTTTCTTCTGGTTGGGCACGTCACATAACTACCCTTCCGGACTTTGCTGACACGCATACCAGCCACATGCCAGTATCCAATGACAACTGTGATCCACAGCCTGAGCAGTTTCCAAGCAGTTGCTGATGGATCCTCAATCCAGGGCCCGTTGTCTTCGATGCTATTAGACGCGTTCACCCCAATACCCCCATCTTGATTTTTGGAGGTATGTTTAATCTGGCACATGCCCTACTGTATCTAAATCGTGCATCTACGCAGGACATTCTCACATTCGTGACTGTCAACAGTATGATGGAAGGACGATGGCCCTGGAGAGCGGCCGTTACATGGAAACGATTGGTAAGTTGGCTGACTTTTAATGGTGGTTACCTCCAACTTATCACCGAACAGGCTGGATGAGTGCGTGCAAACATCTGAGATGGAAATAAACGCAACTGAGTTGATAATAGGCGCGGATCTCGATGCAGCTATTGGAAACGCAAACAATATAACGTTGACACGGAGATATCTCGATCAAAACAGGGTTACATACCAGGTACGCCATCAGGCCATGTTGTGCTTTTGAATGGTGAGGCAAAGCGATTTCGTAGTATCACACTGCAACCTCCAATGCAACTTTTGATACACCCTCCGGTCGTAGCATCACCCAAGGCTTGCTGCAGCTCGCTGTTGATTTTGATCTTGCATACCTGTATGGCACTGCTCCCCAAGATTATACCATAAATCAGTGCGTCTCAGTTGAGACGTCGTGCGGATCACACTGATGGTGTGCTGTTGCACAGGAACCCGTATCCCTCCAGTGGAAATGTGTTGACGTTATTTATCGCAGAAGCTGCACCAACTGCCCTTGCCATCAACAATACTCGCTCTGGGGTCCCCAACATTATCATCACCAACGCTGAGGAACTACGCTACAACGTCCTTCAAGGACCGTTTACGAAGAACGATCAGCTCACTGCTGTTCCGTTCACGGATTCTTTCCTGTACATCCCCAATGTAACAGCAAGCGCTGCCAACCAGGTGTTGCCAGCGCTGAATGGCCAACGTTCCTCCAAGCGTTCAATCATTGAAGAAGGACTGTGGAGTCGCGGACACGTTGAGCGCCGATATCGCGCTTGGATAGAAGAAATGGGCAAATACCAATCAACTCAAAAGATAAACACAACCCATCTGACGCCCGGATATGTCACGACAGACGTAAGTTGTGTTGTCTCTTCTGCGATGATGTCTCGTGGGATCATTGACACGTGGCCGTCCATCTTTTGTTGTAAATAGAGCTGTCCGGGCGCTGGCGATGACACGCTGCACACCGCGTTGAGCTACTACGCGGTCCCTGACTACATTGGCTCCAACCCGCCGAACGTGACGGCCGAGGCATCGATCGATCTCGTCTTTATTAACTTTATCGAGAACGAGGTGCTGAGCATCCTGAACAGGGTTCAGAGTGCGACCAAGTACACCTCGGCGGACGTGTTGTCGTACACGCCGACGTTGGCAAACGCGGTGCTGGGCCTGTATGCACAGGCCAAGTGGAATTGAGTCGGGCACAAACGTTTAGGCTCATTTTCCCCAGGCGGTACTCTGTATGTGGGAGTGTAGCAGTAACTGGGGGCAACGCGGACTCGTAACATGATTGTGATCACCACGGGTATGATGACTGAGGGATAAGATCAAGATTTTAGTCGGCATTGTCTGTTGAGTACCTTAGCGCGGTGATCAATGCTGACTAGGTGTGCTGCACGGGGTCCTGGTGGCTCGACTGGCCTTTGTGGGATTACAGTCAACTCTCATTTTACAGGAAAGGTCACACTACAAACTGTCTACCAGGATCGTTGAGTAGTGTTACATCCCGCCGAAGGGATATGGGTTATGAGAGAGGAGTTGGCTATATATATATCGTCTATGGCTGAGGCTTCACATATCACCGCCTGTCTTCAGCCAACACCACCATCATTCTATTAGGGCCGTACCCCTACTTCTTACAGTCACCGCGCGTCACTCGCCCCCTCTTATGGGTTGTTAGTTCACCTAAACAAGCCTTGGAGGGGCGACGGTCGGAGACCGTGTAGCGATTGTCCCTGACTCTGAGAGCTCGGAATCACACCCATATATCTCTCCCGAGCCTCCCTACCTGTCAGGACGACCAGCAGATGCTAATGTACAGGACCGATAGCCCAAAAAACTTTCCTTTCCATACCGACTCTGGGCCAGGTAAAGCTCACCAAGTTGACCTCTTCAAAAGTGTGGGGGTGTCACATAAAGTCCATGAGAATCATGTCCATGAGAATCATAATACCCCACAGGAACGGCTCTTAGTTCGGCTCCCTGTACCGCCCGTGACGAGGATGAACCTGGACTTTCCGTTCCAGAAGCCTGAACCGAACAAGCGGAGTAGTAGTCAACACGATGTACAAAAGAACCCACTATGGGACATAATACGACGAACAAGTTGTGGGCGATTAGAAACAAAACAAAACAGAAATCGGTGGGTTTTGACCCTTTTCTTTTTAGTTTGTAGTACCCTTAAACCATCCAATTATAGTTCTGGCCGTGGCGATAACGCCTGCAGATACACTCTTATTTTCTTGTTATTGATGAGACCACCCACTGGTCGATCCACGTCGCAATCATCCGTCTGCTGCTTCTCGTATGGTCTTATAGGTTGACCAAGTGTGCGTGTCAGGCACGCTGTAAACACTTAACCCAATGTAACCAAACGCCAGTTGAAACCTGTACCTCGGATGAGACTTTAACCATCTCGTAACCCCCGTATCAAGAACCCTTCTGAGAAAGTCTCTCAATATGCTCCACAAGGTGTTACCATTGCATGTTTGTGACAATGTACGTTCACATGAACTTTATCCAGCATCTGTATAAGAGCGACCCCATCCCATGCTCACGCTCTGTCGGAATTCCCCTCCTATGCTCTTTCCCCTTCTCTCTCTCATCGTGCTTGCCGTCGCCTGCGTTGACAATGAGCACCATGCCCATGTCCACGCTAAGCTTGGGTACCCACCAATTCCACTTACACCACCATACCGTCCCCTTGTGTGGGGTGACTTCAATGTGATCCACACTACGGACACGCATGGATGGCTCCTCGGCCATCAGAGGCCAAACTGGCCCGAGCCCAACTACAGGTGAGTTCATCCCTGCACAGGATAGTTGTGCACGACAGATTACCTCCACAGCGGTGATCTGGGCGATTTTGCAAGCTTTGTCGCCCACATGAAGGAGATCGCCAAGGTTTGTTGTCCCCTGTTGATGGTTTAGAGCCCGCCTGTTCACATGCACGAGTAGGGCAAGGATGTGGACCTTCTCCTCGTCGATTCCGGAGATCTGCACGATGGTGAATTGCCACGTTTCTCACACTGGCCCTATATTTACCTGCATGTATATTACAAGTAACGGGATTTCTGATGGTTACCCTCCAGGTGAAGTGGACGGCCACAGGGTTTGCTCTTCCCCCTGTATTAGAAGATTGTTTATTCTGACTAAATGTGTAAAACAGTCGAATCAGTTCTTCAAGGATCTCCCATACGATTTGATGACCATTGGAAAGTGAGTCCGTGAGAATGGTTCTTGCTTGAAGGCTTGAAGCTCACCTGTCCCGCAGCCACGAACTATTTTCTTATGACGTTGCCTATGACATGTATGTGTGTCGAAACACAGGCTATGCCACGTTAACCACGACTCCACTTTGCTTTTTCTTGTCACCAACATGGCATCTTGGGTGGATGGCTATGCCTTATAACACCCTTCGCGTCCACGTATCATAATCTCTCAAATGGACCCCGACGACTTGTGACCATCATTTCAACAACATTCGCCATACTAAACTTGACAGGTATAAAAATTTCGGCTCTGGCAAATTGAATGGTCGCTACTTGTCTTCCAATGTCAATATCACTGTCCCTGGTCCTAAAGGTGCGAATGTGAGTGTACCGATTGGCGGTAAGTAATTTCTAGCGTTTGACTTCGGGGATATTTTGTCATTTGCAACCTCCTGACCAATGGTTTTTCTCAAATTGAATGACAGACCGCCATGTCAAGTTTCGAACCAGCAAGTACGTAGAGTTCCATTGCCTCACCCTAAGTACATTCCTGAGGGTGCCGGTTTGACAACCCTCATTCCTTCGTCATTGGGCCGTTGTTCTATTATACCATTGTACACAGGAACCGCACAGTCACATCCCTTGGGGTTCTCTTCAACTTCACACGCAAGGTGGAGGGCATTACCCTCCAGCCTGTGGCCAAAATGGTCACAGATGATTGGGTGGGTGCACCATTCCGTATTCAGGCTGATATTTTGATGATCTGTCATCCAAGTTTAAGCGAGTGATTGAAGAGGAAACAGACCTGTTCGTTCTGGTCGGGTGCGCTGTCATCCTCATCCATGGCTTTCTCTCATACGTATGCTAGACATATGCCGGTATCAAATGATAGCTGTCAGCACTGGTCCAGTTCTATTTGAAATAGTCGCTGACGGACGATTGCAGGGCCCGATGTGTTCAACGCCATCAGGGCCGTAGAGCGCCATCGCCACACACCCATCTTGATTTTCGGAGGTATGCGTTTTGTTATTTGACACCCGTCCTTGTGTCTCAGGTCGGGCAATTATGCAGGGCACTCGCATATTCGTGATTGCCAACAGTATGATCAGAGGTCGATAGCGCTAGAGAGTGGTCATTACATGGACACAATTGGTACGTTGCATGTCGAATAGAGGTGAGCTCAAATTCACCCTCCGACAGGCTGAGCGAGTGAGTGCCCACATTTGAGATGGTGATGAACGCCATCTGAGAATTGACGCAGGTGCGAATCTTACCGTAGCTATTGGGAACGAGGACCCCATAGCATTTACGCGGAGGTATCTCGACCAGAACAGGGTTACCTACGAGGTATGCTATTCTGTCATGTTGCAGTCCTGGATGTTGTGAGCCAGGGCGCCTGCAGTACCATACCACGCAGTCGAACAAAACTTTTGATACGGACCATGGTCGCAACATTACCAAAGGACTGCTACAGCTTGCGAGCGATTTTAACCTGGCGCACCTGTACGGCACTGCTCCTCATGATTATACCACAAACAGGTGTGTCTTGTCCGGAGATCCAAGCATTGCAGTGACTAAACAACGTATTCTAGAGACCCATATCCATCTAACGGAAACTTGGTGTCACTGTTCATTAAAGAGGCTGCGCCATATGCCCTCGCCATCAACAATACTCGCGCCAAAGTCCCCAACATCATCATTGCCAACGCTGATCTATTGCGATACGACGTCTTCAATGGACCGTTTACGAAGAACGATGAGCTTGCTGCCTTGCCATATCTGGATTCGTTTCTGTACATCGCCAGCGTCAAATCGAGTGTTGCTAACCAGGTATTACCTCACATGAACAATAAGACCAAGCTCCCGAGAGAAAACTGGCCTCGTGTTCCTGAACTTGTCCAGCGTTGATACCACGCTTGGTCGGGCGAAATGAGTGCAAACCAAGTGGGGCTGGCGATGGACACGACTAACCTGACAATTGGATATGTCACCAAGGACGTAAGCCTCCTTTCTTCGTTTGTTTGCGTTCCGTGTTCGCAACCTCTTGTCATACACAGAATTGCTCCAAAGCTGGCGGTGCTGGTGACGACACCAAGCACGTTCTGCCGCCCGATTACCCGCTCCCACACTATGTTAGCTCGGACCCGCCGAAAGTGGCTGACGATGCGGAGATCGATCTCGTCTTTATTAACTTTATCGAGACAGATGTGTTGAGAATCCTGAATGAAGTACAGAAAGATATCACGTACACCAATACAAGCGTGAAGTCGTACTCACCGACATTGACGAACGCGGTGCTGGGCTTGTACGCGCAGGTCAAGTGGAATGGTGGAAAACAGGACAACTGATGGTCTTCTCTCTATTCTTCCTTGTATATCATTTTCAGACGTCGGCGTGCCACCCTTTTGCGAGCGCGGTCCGCACGTAGGTAGTTGTGTGTATGTACGAGAGGCGGGGCTGAAGAGCTAACACCCGTCACCTATCGTGGATTGATCTGTAACCATTCATCATTTCTTCTCCGGCTCCCAGGGCCGATCTGTGTTCGTGTCAAAGGACACTTGTCGGAACGTGACACGACATGAACGCATGACATTTACGGTCACGACGAAACTGCGCCGAGGAGATCGTCAACGACTCTTCAGCGCAGATGGGACCCCCCCGTCCTAATCTGTCGCCCGGATCTAGATGTGTTGTTAACCAAAAAGCTCACATACATGCTCTTGTTCGGCCGCCTACCAGTCCTAAGCGCGTCGGCGGATGCCCCGTCTTTGCCTTGCCGGCAGGAACGCGGAGGGGGGAAGATTTGATCGTACTCTCGCACTATCTGGGCTGGTCAAGAAAATGAAAATAAAAGAAAGTCGTCAACGTGTCCCCCAGGTGTCCCTACCGATAACCATCTGTGAGCGATGGATGCACGGGACATTGACACAATTAACGTTGGAAAAAGCGCACTCCGGCAGAAGGCCGCTGCCCCTCGGGGCTCTCTCGAACATCACGCGTCACGAACTTCCGGGAAGAAAGCGTTGCTGAATGAAAGATAACGATAATAATAAATTTATACCAGGAAAGATAACCTCGTCGCCCGGCCCCCCTTATGAGTTGTTAGTTCACCTAAACAAGCCTCCGTGAATGTCGGTCGCAGCGGTGAGCTATGGAGTAGGTACCGTGAGGTTGGAGAGCGGTAGGCGAAGCCTGCAGGGCTTCCGTCCCGGGGCACTGACTGCCCCCCAGTGGGGCGAGCTGGTTGCGCGGGCGGGTAGGAAACCACGTAGGCGCACGCTGCTATGGTCCAGGGGAGAGACGTGCATCGGACAAGGAGGAGACAGGAGAGACGGGGAGTTGTCTGTTCCTGAGGGCGAGGGAGTGGTGGGTGGATGCGAGAAAAGAGACTGTACCGAAGACAGAGTGCTACTACAGTTGCGAGCTGCGAGGTGACCGAAACCAGTCTACGATGGTCACGTGCTTCAACCGACTCGGACTGACCCTCCGCAGTGTAGCGACAGTCCCAGACTCTGAGAGCCCGGAATCACACCGATATATTTCACCTCCCTACCCGTCAGAACGACCAACAGATGCTAATGTACAGGACCAATATCCCAAGAACCTTTCCTTCCCGTACCGACTCTGGGCCGGGCAAAGTTCACCAAGTTGACCCCGTCAAAGGTGTGGGGGCGTCGCATAAAATCCATGAGAATCATAATACCCCACGGGAACGGCTCGTTGTTCGGCTCCCTGCATTACCCATGGACGAGAATGGGCTTGAACTTTCCGTTCCAGAACCCTGAACTGAATAAACGGGGGCCAGTAGTCAACGTTACGTACATATGGGACATAATAGCCTCGCCTCGATGAACAAGTCGTGGGGCTGTGAATGCCCTTTCATAAGTGCGGCGAGAAACATGTCTCGGGGAAGAGGTGCAGCATGTTTTTTATGCAGCTTGGATAACGTTGTCTACTCCAGATTCTGTGAGGTCTTTCCGAGCTCGGGCGATTAGAAAAAGCAAACAGGGATCAAATGTGAGCAAGGTACATCGGTGGGTTTTGGTAGGACCCTTGATTTGCTCGCCACTGTCCAATCACAACTCTCAAATGGTTACGTCGTACCAAGCGATAACGTGACGCAGCAAGTCTGCAGACGTACACTGATAGAACCACCTGATCATCATCCACTAGTCGATCCACGTCGCAACCACCCGTCCGCTACTTCTTGGATGGTCTTATGGGTGACCTAGTGTGCATGTCGAACACGCTGTAAGCATCACACTTAGTGCAACCAAATGCCAGGTGATCAAAGCCTGTACTTCGGGTGAGACTTCGACTATCTCGTAACTCCCGTATTGATAATTCCTCCTCGGGGTTTCTCAATGCCCCTATGCCTTACAAGGCGTTATTATTGAAGATCCCTTTTGTGACAATGTACGTTTGCATGAACTTTATTCGGCATCTGCATAAGAACGACCCCATCCCATGCTCACGCTCTGCCAGAATACCCTTCTATGCTCTTCCCCCTTCTCTCTCTCATCGCGCTTGTCGTCGCCTGCACCGACGGCGAGCACCATGATCACGTCCATGCTATGCTTGGGTACCCGCAAGTTCCACTTACACCACCATACCGTCCCCTCGTGTGGGGTGATTTCAATGTGATCCACACTACGGACACGCATGGATGGCTCCTCGGCCATCAGAGGTTAAGCTGGCCCGAACCTAACTACAGGTGAGTTCATCCCTGCACAAGACAGTTGTGCGCGACAGATCACTTCCACAGTGGTGATCTGGGCGATTTCGCAAGCTTTGTCACCCACATGAAGGAGATCGCCAAGGTCTGTTGTCCTCTGTTGACAGGCTAGAGCCCGCCTGTTCACACGCACGGGTAGGACAAGGATGTGGACCTTCTCCTCGTCGATTCTGGAGATTTGCACGATGGTAGGTCGCCACGTTTTCCACACCTACCCCATATTTACCTGTGTGTGTATCGCAGGCAATGGCCTTTCTGATGGTTACCCTGACGGTGAAGTGGATGGCCACAGGGTTTGCTCTTCCCCCTATATCAAAAGACTCTATTCTGACTATGCGTAAATCAGTCGAGCCAGTTCTTCAAGGATCTCCCATACGATTTGATGACTATCGGAAAGTGAGTCCGTGAGAATGGTCCTTGGTCGGAGCTCACCCGCTCGCAGCCACGAACTATACTCTTATGCCGTTGCCTATGACATGTATGTGCGTCGAAACACAGGCTATATCACATTAACCACAACTCCACCATGTTTTCTCTTATCACCAATACTGACCAACATGTCACCGTGGGTGGATGGCTACGCCTTGTGACACCCTTCGGATCCACGTATCATGATATCCCGACCGACGACTTGTAACTGAATCCATCATTATTCTAATGACATTCGCTATGCTAAACTGACAGGTATACAAATTTCGGCTCTGGTGGACTGAATGGTCGCTACTTGGCTTCCAATGTCAATATCACCATCCCTGGTCCGAGTGGCGAGGCCGTGAGTGTACCAATTGGCAGTAAGTAACTTGCATTTGAGGGATAGTTTGCCCCTTGCGTCCTCCTGACCAATGGTGTTACGCCAATTGAATGACAGACCGTCATGTAAAGTTTCAAACAAGCAAGTATGTACAGTTCCATTGCCTCACCCTAACACATCCCTGATGGTTGCGGGTTTTGACAATCCTCATCCCTTCGTCGTGGGACCGTTGTTTCTATTATATTATCGTACGCAGGAACCGCACGGTCACATCCTTTGGGGTTCTCTTCAACTTCACACACAAGGTGGAGAACATTACTCTCCAATCTGTGACCGCCATGGTCGACGAAGATTGGGTAGGTGCACCATTCTGTATTCGAGATGATATTTTGACGATCTGTCATCCAAGTTTAAGCAGGTCATTGCGGAGGACACAGACCTGTTCGTTCTGGTCGGGTGCGTTCTGTCTTTTTTTTTTCCATGGCTGTCTCTCATACGTGTGCTAGTCACATGCCGGTATCGAATGATAGCTGTCAGCACCGGCCCAGTTCTATCTGAAATAGACACTGACGGACGATTGCAGGGCCCGACGTCTTTAACGCCATCAGGCGTGTAGAGCGCCATCGCTACACGCCCATCTTGATTTTCGGAGGTATGCGTTTGTTGATTTGACACCCATCCTTGTGCCTCAGGTCGGGCGATTTTGCAGGGCACTCGCATATTCGTGATTGCCAACAATATGATCCAAGATCGATAGCGCTAGAGAGTGGTTATTACATGCAGACGATTGGTACGTTGCACGTTGAATAGAGATGAGCTCAAATTCACCCTCAGACAGGCTGGGCAAGTGAGTGCCCACATTTAGGATGGTGATTTGAACGCCACCCGAGAATTGACACAGGTGCGAATCTTACCGTGGCAATCGGGAACGAGGACCCCATAGCATTTACGCGGAGGTATCTCGACCAGAACAGGGTTACCTACGAGGTATGCTATTCGGCCATGCTGCAATCTTGGATGTTGTAAAGCAGGGCGCCCCGCAGTACCATACCACGCAGTCGAACACAACTTTTGACACGGACCATGGTCGCAACATTACCAAAGGACTGCTACAGCTTGCAAGCGATTATAATCTGGGGCTCTTGTACGGTACGGCTCCTCATGATTATACCACAAACAGGTGTGTCTTTTCCGGAGACCGCATTGCAGTGACTATACAACGTAATCTAGAGACCCATATCCATCTAACGGAAACTTGGTGTCACTGTTCATCAAAGAGGCTGCGCCATATGCCCTCGCCATCAACAATACTCGCGCCAAAGTCCCCAACATCATCATTGCCAATGCTGATCTATTGCGATATGACATCTTCAATGGACCATTCACTAAGAACGATCAGCTCTCTGCTTCGCCATATTTGGATTCGTTCTTGTACATCGCCAGCGTCAATTCGAGTGTCGCCAACAAGGTGTTGCCCGCGTTGAATGATAAGACCAAGCTCCCGAGAGAAAACTGGCCTCGTGTTCCTGAACTTGTCCAGCGTCGATATCATGCTTGGTTGGGCGAAATGAGTGCAGACCAAGTGGGGTTGGCGATGGACACGAGTAATCTGACAATCGGATATGTCACCAAGGATGTAAGCCTGCTCTTTTTCCGTTCATTTGCATTCTATAGTCGCAACCTCTCGTACACAGAACTGCTCCCAGGCTGGCGGTGCTGGTGACGACACACTGCACGTTCTGCCGCGCAATTACTCGCTCCCAGATTATGTCAGCTCGGACCCGCCGAAAGTGGCGGACGATGCAGAGATTGATCTCGTCTTTATCAACTTTATCGAGAGCCGTGTGCTGAAAATCTTGAATGGAGTGCAGAATATTACCAAATACACCGACGCAGACGTGAAGCCGTACTCGCCGACGCTGACGAACGCGGTGTTGGGCTTGTACGCGCGGGACAAATGGAATGGCGACACGGACAACTGATGGACAACTGATGGTCCTCTCTCTTACTCTCTCTTCTTTCGTGTATATCCTTTCAGACGTTGGCGTGCCAATTTTTTTACGGGGCGTGATCCCGCACGTATGTACTATAGTTGTGTGTATGTACGAGAGGCGGGGCTGAAGCGCTGACACCTGTCGGCTGTCGTGTTTTGACGGTTTGAACCTGTAACCGTTGTCATTTCTTCTCCGGATCCCCGGGCCGGTCTGTGTTCGTATCAAACAAGGACACGCGTGTCGGAGCGTGTATCGTGGAACGCATGGCATTGACAGTCATGACGACACTGCGCCGAGGAGACCGGCGATGGCACATGGTCACCCCTCTTCCCCCGCTCCGTCCCAATCCGACGTCCGGACTCCGGATCGAGATGTATCGTCAACCAAAAGGCGCACACGCGTGCTCTCTAAGTTCGGCTGCCTACGATGCCTTGTCTTTGCTTTCCCGGCAGGAACGCGGAGTGGATCGTACTATTGCACTATCTGGGCTAGTCCAGAGAATGGAAATAAAAGAAACTTACCAACGCGTCCTCCCAGGGTGCCCTACCGCCATACTGATGCGTCTGCAGTGAGCGATGGACGCACGGGATGCTGTCACAATCACCGTGGAGAGCACACTCGGGCAGAAGGCCGCTGCTCCTCGGCGCCTTCTCGAACGTCGCACATCACGAACCCTAGCCCACATAGGAGAGAAAGCGTCGCTGAAAAGAATGACGATGATGATAATCAATTTATACCAGGGAAAATAAAGGTTCTTTCTGATGTGTTCCATTCTAGTTGGGGAGAGCAATTAATTTGTCATACGACAAAAGCTTCCTCAAGTGTGATAATTGGCATTTGGACGGTCGTCGCCGGGTGCTGATCGCGTACAACAGAATCAGATTCGGAAAATGGTGCTAAAACACAGAGAGCTGACGAAACAGAAAGCCAGAAGAGATCGAAAAGGGGGAGAATGTGAGAAGGACGCACGCTTGGTTGAACGTGCTGGGCTCGAGTCTCTTGCGTGACATCGGCCAGAGAGGAGTGCCGGTTGAGATTCCGCCCGCTCAATTGGCTATGAACCAAATCAGGGCATGCTTGAATGAATTATGTTTACACGATAGAGCAGATAAGGGTGACACCAAGGTCCACTCCACGGCTGATCCCAGCAATCAGTCCGAAGCACAGGGAGGAGGGAGTGGGGCTGGGGGTGGTAACAACAAGAGGTGGGTTGGGAGCGCGATAAAATCGGGCTGCGGAGCTTATGGAGGCCTAGCGTGCCGCAACCGCCATTGCTTCGACACAGTCGCCCCGACTTACTTTATTTTTGCAGTCCTTCTGCCCTAGGACATGTCCATCACTCGAACAACATTGATGGCTCTGCTTCCTATCACACCATTTCCGCACGCACCGTCCCGTGTTCGCGAAGCCGTCGGTAGGTAGACCCTGGGCCACCATTGCCTGATGGCCTATACTGATTGGGCACACTGCAGGCGACTCGGTCACAGAAGGTGGCACGACGGTGGGTGACCCATGAACGACAATATTATTTGTCGGCTTCGCAATGGGGAATAGCCACGACGTTCATCAAGGTCCGGCAGCTCACGTTGGATGCACGGCATAGGGAGCATAGCCGATAGTCTCGCTGGCCTCTCCTCGCGGACTTGTGGCACGTCTATAAGTCTTTCTTGACATCGCGAGCGACAGGTGTGCCTGCTGCTGCGCATAAAGTTCGTTGGTATACGGAACAGCCGCGTGTTCTTCACATCACTAGCGCCCACTGGAAATGGTCTGCATGATCATGCCCAGCTACGAAGTGACGGCGTCGAGAAGCATGTAGCACCTCCCTCCCTCTCCTCCATCACACGAATGAAGATGTAATGAAGCCTCACGTTCAGCCTGTCAAATTGGGCACCTGACGTTCATCACATTTATTTCGTCGGGTGCGCTGAGGAGAGCAGGGCAGTGCTAGAACCTTGGATTAATTCGATCGTGGTGGCGGGTGATGACGCCAGTCTGCCATAGCCAGCTGGATGCGATGTCTTGCGAAGACAGGCGTTACGGTTGTCGGAAAGAAGGTGGTCTCCGATGGACGCTCGACACTGTTTGGTGTTCAGAATTCCCAGACGGATCATGGGGCACAGGGTAGTGCCCTCATAGAGGCCAGATGGTCACAGATGACCTAAAGATCGCCATCAGAACACGAGTGGAAAGGATTGCATTTATGACGCAGACTAGAACGCTCCTCCTGAATCGTTTGGATGAGACAAAGTGAGGATACCATTCCAGACTATGATCGCAGCTGCTCTCAGCGGTTCCAGCTTCGATGCACTCCACTGTGCCTCCAAGTGATACGAAAACCGCGCGTCTCATGTCAATCAGTGTTACTCAGCCGGGCGTCGCAGCAACGGGCCCTTGCGCCCGTGCTCATAAGGTGCCGCATCAGCGCAGCAGATTCATTCTAATACCTTTGCCCTGAAATGCCAGATACCGGCGAGCAAACTTCCTGAACTGTGCCAGTCACACAGCAATCGCCACATGGCGTCTGAGTCTGATTGTGACTATCAGTCCCAGCGAAAGGTGCACCCAAAAGAAAGAGACACAGATTGGGCCCGTCCTAGCAGGCTTTGCATGCACAGACGCAACGCCTCTTCAGGCATGCCGAGATCGGCCTGACATGCAGCAGCAACACCAAAGAAAACGTGGCTGGGTCGCAAGATAACGTAGGTATT
The DNA here is from genome assembly GCA_038090195.1 of Boletellus deceptivus. Classification (NCBI taxonomy): domain Eukaryota; kingdom Fungi; phylum Basidiomycota; class Agaricomycetes; order Boletales; family Boletaceae; genus Boletellus; species Boletellus deceptivus. The sequence continues at coordinate 53,629 of JBBPMG010000109.1, forward strand.
AGTCGCAAAGAACGTACTGTCTGAAGGATTCCGCACCACTGTGTTCCCAGTATTCGCTTCACTAGCCGTAGTCTCCACTATGACCTGTGATGAGGTTTTTAATGAGGCAAATTGCTAACCCGGGATGCAACAAGGCACCATGATCATCTTCGATTTGAATTCGGGTTCAGACCCAGTGACCGGTATTGTCGACACGCGCTTCGAATGCAAGTTTGCGCTGGATCGCAGGCAGGTGTTATGAGTCTCCGATCAGTGGCCCGTGCATTTCGTATCGCTTGAGTCCTTCTTTGTCATCCTGTATTGAATAGTCAATTCCCTACTAGCAGCCAAGTCCCGGACGCCGTCTTTACGCCCTGAGTCAACACAAACCGCGGGATGGGGTGGGTGAGCCGCGTCATTCAAATTTCTGTTCACATCCGCTGCTATCCATTGGATGACACGACCGTGAGTGGAGAAAGGAGGGGAGTTGCCGTGCGCCTTCTGAGACGTCTGGCTCGATTCGTTGATACATACCATGCTGTGAGTGATAGACCTGTTGTTGCCCATACTGATCGAGGGAGGGAGGAAGGGGTTCTGACTGCATCCTTGCCCCCCCCTCATGCCATCCTATGTCATGCTGTCTCTTCGGGAGCGTTGGTGTGGCTTGGCAGCTGTACAGGTCAGGATTGAGCGTCACGCCATCTGGGGTGAGTATACGCAACTAGGTGATGCGCTCACAGTCGAGCTTGTCTGGGACTCATGGCCTGCATGTTGGCACTTCGCCAACAAGGCGTGTAATTTCTGGTAACGTGATTCAGCGGCGCCATGCTTTCACTTTCAGGTCTCGCAGGCTTTTCCTTTGCATTTGGGTTTGTGAGAAATCGTTTTGATCTATTACTTTCAGGGCCCTTGACCATCTTTGGTGCAGACAAAATGTTATCATAAATATGCTTTCACATAACATTACCATATCCTGCCATAATGCTGCTGTGACAGTGTGACATTGTGTGACAATTAAGCTATAACATGGCTATAACACAATAATCATTTATGAAAAGCATCTAGCCATCCTCATATCCAGGCATAATTAAGGTTATCTAGCACTTGATGCTTTAATTAATAAATAGGCATTGTTATTATTATTATTTACACTGAAGTCTTATGTCATCGGACGGACCATTGAAATGAAACTCAAGAGGTTTATCACCTTAGGAGACCCCAGCCTCAATGAGGTTCCAATGTGCCGCAGCTCCCCCCCTTTCTCCCTCCTCCATCCTGGCCATGGTCTCACAGAAACTCCAGTTTGTTTATCTCCTTCATATGCCCTTGCCAACTCCAGTTCACCTCCCATGACCTCACTCGGTTGCACACGTGCTTGGCGTGGCTGGGGGCAATTGAATACCGTGGCTACGCGCTGCGCCGCTGACGCCAACGCGGCGGCGCATGTGGATCCGCCCTGACCAGGGTCGTTAGCTTCGCGTTGATCGATCGCCGAGCTCGTCCTATCAAACGCAGACACGACGCGGCGAGAGGCAGTCCCTTGAGGGGTGACCGCGGTCGCTCGTCCGAGTCACCACAACACCTCGACGACGTGTTCGGACCGGATCGCGTCGTCATGCTGCGCGATACCAAGGGGCCCTTGGAATAACGCGCACGGCGTACCCTCGCTCACCGCGCTGCGGAGGGCGTGTCATGACTCATAAGTCATACGTCTGTATGCGGGAGGACTCGGGTGCGGGTGAAAAGCGCACGAGGGGTTACGCTTAGCCGAGTTCGCGAGGCGACTCGGAGCGAACGATGAGTCGGTCAATCTATTGCATGGCATGGAGCAGGAGAGGCTCAGGCTCCCTGAGACAGGCATTCCAAGTAGCCCATCCGGTCGATCGTGTCCGTCCTTGGTCCTCGACAACCGTTCCGTTCTCGTTCTCGTTCGCGCTCGCCCGCCACGGCCCACGGCCCGCTCACACATTCAAGTTCGACCATGGCCGCGTCGCTCGGCCCATCGGCTTCCGTCGGGGACGCACTTGGCAGGTTTCGACGCCCCCTCAAGGCCTCACGCCGACGCCGTGTTCTGCCTGCCCCTCCCGATCGGTGACAGTCCCGAGCGGGACTCGGGTCCGGTTTCAGGCTGGAAAAAAAAAAAAAGTCTCCGGGCCTTTTTTTTTTTTCGCTTTTCGCTCACCGTCCTCGCTTGTACCTTGCATCCTCTCTACCCACTTTTTCGCTCGCCGATTCTTGCTTCGTCTCCTTTCTCACACAGCCGCTTCAAAACCAGGTACGACTGCAAGGCCGTGACACACAGGCGCATGCACGCACGAAC
>JBBPMG010000110.1:0-55844 GCA_038090195.1 Boletellus deceptivus
GAGGAAGTATTCGAAGAGATTCCCAACAAGCTGGAGTGCAAGGTCCTTGAATGCGTAGGTAGGCCCGTGAAACAGCTCGAGTACGTGTGTTTTAGGGTCGAGCTGCACAAGTGGAGTGATGGACGGATCCCGAAATGCGGACGGACCGACGGTGTACGTCCTGTTGACAAGCGAAGCGAGATCGGCGGGAGGAATCTCATCGGGAGAAATGAAGAGCGAAAGGATATTGACGGAAAGTTGTTGGTAGGAAAGACTCTCCCAGTCCGATCGCCAGTTCGAAGGAAGACTTGGGATAGCGTTTGGGATGTAAAGTCCACCGTCTGGGGCGAGGCCAGCGAGGACGACCTGTCAAGAATCCGACGTTATCAGCTCAGCGCGATGCGGAGTAGCGAAAGGCGTGATTTACGTCCTCAAAGGACTGCTCGACTGGGTGCCCGCGTGTGGAAAAATACTTCATCGCTGTCTTGGTCGCGCTCGACGCGATGCACGACAGTTCCGAACACTTGTCCGAGTCGTTGCAGTGCCGACGATCATTACGCCAAGTGCATTTGCTCCGAAACCTCCGAGACCGGTCGGATTGTAAGTCCGACGCACTTTGAATGGCTACCCCACCATCGCCCCGAGCAATCCTCAGCCTCTACAGCTCCACTCTTCGTGCAGCACGGTCGTTTAGCTCCTACAACTTCCGTCATTATTTTCTGCGAAGGACGAAGGACGCATTCCGTAGCATGCAGGTGCGGCTGCTACCGTTCTCTTTGCAGCTAGCGACAGGCTGAGGGGCATTCCAAAGGCAGAGAAGAATCCTGCTCGACTTTTGTTTGCGTACAACGAGGCTTCCAAGGAGCTCGAAATCCTTCGCCGAAGTGCTGTCGTTAACCGGTTGTACGGTGGACGGCGTCTGGCGGTAGAGCACTAATGTCTGGCAACTAAGCTACATTGGTGTAGGACCCTCTTCTTGATCATGTCACGCAGGAGATCCCTGTCCGTTTACTACATCACCGTAGATTCAAGTCACTTGCCCTATCGTCTATATGCCCACTCACCTCTTCCATCCATGTCTCCTCGTCATGCTCTAGTCCTTCGTGTTCGCCACTTTTCAAAGTATGATCGTAACAGCACCGTGGTCAGACATTGATGTGAACCCGATCCTCAATCCGATACTGATCGATAATTTGCATCCAGGATTGCTCCTGCGGGCCCGACGGGCGTGGTCGGTGTGTTGTTATGACCGCACAAGGTAGCTATGTCAGCCACCGAGGATGTTCTGTGTCACTCAGTATGCCAGTGAGTGCATGTAACCAGGCGCTATTACAATACATCCCCGTTAACTCAGGGCGATGAAAGAGGAAAGCTGAAACATGGTGACACGCGCAAGAAGGTGAACCTTGTTACTCTGTAGATTTTGAGAGGCTCTCTAGCCAACGAGTAGCGGCGAGCAAGCACACAGAAGAGCCAGATGTAAGCCAAATAGTTATTTGCCGGCTGCCAGAGAACTCTTTCCCGAACCCCTTCAGGGCATGAGTGCACTCGCCAGGCGCTTTGTACCGTCATGGAGTCAACAACTTCGAGTCGCGTTACACGGCACACAGGACTCGATGACAACAATCACGCAGCAAGCACTCAAGGTTGTCGTGAACACCACGGCCACTTTCAAGTTCACGGACACCAAACCCCGGCGCTAGCACTGCAAAGGTCTTGCGCAGCTCGGGCTCAATGATAAACGCGTAGCTAGTCGGCCTGTGATAACCGGCTTGATACTTTACGTCACTAATCTGTGTTCACTCTGCCGAGTCTGACGATATATGCGTCTCCTTGTTCAACTAATTTCTGTCGGTTCCACGTCCCAAAGAAGAAATAACGTCTTTAGTTTCAAGCGTAACGTCGACTACAATCCGATGTCACAGTCATGAAACGGGAGGAAAACGGTCCTCGTAGTCTGAGATGATAATAGCCTCCAGGGCGTTGACCTCCTTCATCGCCATGATATTCTAGTATTTTGAAAAAGGAATAAGTGTGACGCAAAAAAAATATCGAATCTGTCTTACATCGACCAACTCGTTCGGCGTCGCATTAAGCGCTAGTTGACACCACCTTGAGAGACCGGGTAGCAATCCAGCCAGGCGAATCTTTGGCTCATCCTTTTTCTCAGAGCTGATGCTTCCATCGAGGTCTTCCGTGCCCGATCGCGTTTGCGCCTCGTTCGGTGCATCCACAGCGCCGGTAGCGTCAACGAAGACACGCGCACGAAGACCATCCATCAATACCTCGGTCGCACGATCGAGCGCGCAGCGAAGCGCATGGGCAAAGTCCGGTCCCGACAAATAGTAGCGACTCTGTGCGAGTAACGATGCGAACTGAGGGTCGATGCTCAAAGAGCTGTGTGATGTGGCAAGCGAATTCGACGTGCCCTCGGACGCTGCATGTCGGGGATTGAGCACGAAAGAATTCGCTGGCGACCGGGAAGCACGAGAACTGAGGTCTGATTCATACGTGTGAGAAGACAGAGGTGTGGGGGAGGCTGTATGACGGGGCGTTGGGCTCTCGATCGGGATTGCATTTGTCCAGCCAAGCTCATCGTAGGATGTCTCCAAGGAAGGTACAGTTTGCTCAATGTCACTACGCGTCGAATGACTTGGGCCAGATAATGGTGAAGGGCTTTTTGCGAGGGAACGGCAGTCGATGTCGGGGACTTCACTTGCTCTGCGTATCTCCAGAGCACCACCCTGTGCAAGGACGTGGGCGGTTGTTTCCGGTGTTGGCGGAAGGAGGGACGACAAAAATCTAAAAGACGGTCAACCGAAGGGCTTTCTACGTGGGTCGCTTAGAAAACTTGCCTTGCACTCAGTTTGCATCCTGTATCGTCCATTTCCACGCGCCGCCGAACTTCCATGAATGACGTAAACAAATCGGCGGAAGAAAGTTTTGTTTTCAGCGACACACTGACCATAATAAAAGAAAATGTCAGCAAGAGTACAAGGACTGGTCGGTTACACGAGACGGGATGCATATGGTCGCACCACACTAGCGAGCGTACCCAACCATGCGAGACCCACATATGATGAATCACCGTTCACTCACTCGTCAAATACGCTCTCGACACTTCCTCTTACCCTCGCGGCGACATCCTTCCAACCCACATGCAGCACCCACCAGGAAAGAGTGAGAAAACGCAGTTCCGTAGCCTCGGAAATGGCGTCATGCTTTTCGTCGTCCTCATCATCACATCATCAGTTCTGCCGATAGCCCATGCCGGCCAGATTGCTTCTACGTCTATGATCCTGGCAATGGCTTCCCTGGCAAGGATTCCCAGCTGATCAGATTCGCGCTCGGCACGATCGGAAGCTCGAATCGAATCAATATAACGGCTGCGGCCAAGAAGATTGAGTTGGACCGCCGTGAGGAGAGAAAGCAGAGTGATCGTATACAACGTGGTCAGCGTGCGTGTGAGCGCTCGGGGGTTGTCAGTCGGACACATGGCCAGTGAATAAGGCTCACCGAGTATTTTGAGTTCGTTCCACAGCTGGCTCTTGGTTCGTGAGTTCGTGGAGGATATTGAATCTTCCATATTGTTTTCACTTTGGCTGAGCGAGGAACTTGCTGACGTGATAGAGTCTGATAGACGCGCGGGGACATCTGGAGGAAGTGCACGGGAATGAGAGGCACGCGAGATGGACTGCAACTCGTTTGTGAGAGCCTCGATGTCCATTTCTTCAAGGATCTGGGAAGCAAGGCTAGGCATCAGAGCCATTACTGTGAAGCACACGTCATCGTGTGTTGATTGAAAACGGCGTCGCAGGCTGTTTTCCCGCAAGTATAAGACGAGTGTGGTGAGAAATAAGCGGAAACATACTTTTCTCTGGCAAGCTTGTTTCTGACCATCTTGTCCTTGATTTCCTCTAGTCTGTCGTTGATATAGGAACCGAGGACATAAGATCCATATAAAAGTGCGGAAGACTGGATGAGTCCTCGACGTCGTTCGTACACATATCGTTGTATAGCGTCCAGCATTGAGAGTTCAAACAAAACAACCCCTGGTTTCTCTTACCCGCTAGTATTCTCCCTCGACTCTGCTCTCCGGCACTCTCCGACTCTCCGCTCCTACTCCGCTCTACTAACTTCTGTGCTTCAAGCTGTGAACAGTTACTGTATATATATCAGTGCTACTACACACCAGGTCTGACGCCAGCGCTGCCTTCTCGTTTGTCTTGTCGCACCAAGTCTCGATGTCGGCTTCCGAGCCAAGACCCAGGTTTCGCGTTGCCATCTGGTGAGCCTCGAGTGTGTCCATGTTCAGACGTGCTTTTCAGCTATCCTGCAGTGGTGCTGGTATCGGCGGCCTCATTCTTGCCATCACAATCGGAAAATATGACCCTTCTGTACCGATTGACCTTTACGAGGCACACGACTCTATCAGCACTGCTGGTGTAGGCATCACGTTATGGAAGCAAGTACACGAAGTCATGTTCGAACTTGGACTCGTCGACGATTTTGAACAAATCCTTGCAGTCGACCCTGAAAGTAGCCGTGGTAGGCGACAGTTCACGCCACGCCAAGTATTGTCGGCTTTGATTGAACACCACACCAGGTCCCCATTTTAGACGATCTGACAATCCCCAGGGCGGATACTTGTGGTACCAAAAAGACCATGGTTTGAGTCGCGTATCCTCTATCTATCATGATCACTCTTCACGCATGTGGTCTCAGATCTTCCCACCTCTATGCATCGTCAGCAGCTGCTGGCCATCCTGGAAAAACACCTTCCAGCATCGTGCACGGTACATCTCGGGAAGCGGCTCGTCGACTATGCTGAGTCAAAGCAACAAGATGCGTCATCGACCTTGCCTATGAGACTCGAGTTTACCGATGGAACCATTGCGACTGCAGATGTACTCATCGGCGCCGATGGAGTTCGTTCGGCAGTTCGCAAGAGTTTGTTTGAAACTGCAGCATCTGCAGATGACAGGAGCGATGCGATGGACTTTAAGCAATACGTTGATGCGAGCTTCACCGGGATGTTGTCATATCGTTTCCTCGTGTCTGCAGATGATCTGAGAAAGGAGAACCCTGAAAACCGCTCGTTAAGAGAGTTGAACGCTGTGAGCAACCGGTCACATCGCATATGATCTTATTCCTTACTCTGCTTGGACATAGTATTGTGGAAAGGGCAGGGCAAGCATATTTTCATGTGTCACCCCGATATTCAGATTAGAACATTCACCTTTTGCAGTACCTCTTCGCCTATCCAATCGCCAACGGTACCCTTGTCAATGTCCTGGCTGTCATCAGTGATCCGAATATGAGAGGCTCGCGTTATGAAGGACACTGGGTGACCGACGCGACCCGCGAGGAAGTAGTCGATCGCTTTGATGACTTTGAACCGGAGGCGAAGCAACTGGTAAAGGTAAATCCTTTCCTGCACTAGAACCCACCGGCCGTCCAAGCGCGATATAGCGTTGCGAAAACCCCTCCAAGTGGGCGCTGCACGTCGTGAAGCCACTTCCGTTCTGTGTCCGAAAGAGGGTCGCTCTTGTGGGAGACGCAGTACGTTCTCGGTCGTCGTTCGTCGCGATAGGGTAGCGTGATCCCCGTTTGACCGCATGGGACTAGTGTCATGCCATGACGCCTCACCATGGCGCTGGCGCGGGTCAAGCGATCGACGTGCGTCCTCGTTGATGATTTTGGCCGCTGATCCGCCGGCGTCGCTTAGCAGTCAAAACAGGACGCGTTCGTACTCGGTCGACTCGTCGCGCATCCGCTCACGACGCTCGCCCGGATCCCACGCGTCCTCCGGATTTATGAAGAGACTCGGTTCCGGTTCGCGCAGACTGTAGCACGCTACTCGCTGTCGACCGGATGGATGTACCTGTTCATGGAACCGGGGTCTTATGATGGGACGAGAAGAGAGGAGGACGTGGACGACAGAGGGATCGGTGCGTATGAGAGAGAGGGTATGGAGACCATGAAGCGGGAGGTCCTCCGGCGATGGAAATGGATGGACGAATCGCAGAGTGCGGTACAGACGTGGGCGGATGCAGAACGGAAACTCCAAGCGCTGGAGCAGTAGAAGGCGTACTGCGCGATTGTGTCGCGTGCTGCTAACAGCCGACACAAGCACATTCGAGGGCATCACACCCGACTTGCGAGGGACCACCGGGCTGCTCGGTCCGGGGGGCATGCCAACAGAGTTCCTCTTGCCTTTTTGCCTTTGCTCCCTGGAATGCATTGCTGCGCACGTGTGCCTGCAGTTCGTCCCATATGTTCTCGGTGAAACGTTCCTAGCCGGGTCACATGTGTTCTCTGGAGTGCTGTCCTCGGCCCGTTGTCCGGTACACCGGGTGTGTTTGCCGCAAGCCATGACAGTGCCTTTTATGGCTGACACAATGGCGTGATTGAATAGTAGAGGCCGGCTATTATATGGTGTGCATGGCATGCTAGTTGTGGTACGTGGTACGAATCCGTCAGGAGAGGCAAAAGCAAAAAAGTGGACAAATCCGGACTCGAACCGGAGACCCCCCGCATGTAGCGACCATGCTAAGCGGATGTGATAACCAGCTACACCATATGCCCAACAACACAACATCCTCTTATCCGAGTTACGACCCCAATCCTATCTCCCTACTGAAAAAAAAAGGTAGAAGCCAACCTCGACGCTTACCAACACACCCATCGTCGTCCTTCCCAACCCTTCATGTCGACGATAGATCTCAAAATCGAGTTCAGCGGCGGCCTTGAAATCCTCTTTGACAACAAGCGCACACACACGCTCTCGCTCCCGGCCACCGTACCTCTTGCACACGCCAGCGACCCGCCCGCCCCGCTCAACGTGACGTATCTGATCCGTCACCTGCGCACGCACGTCCTCACCGAACGTCCCGAGCTCTTCGTGGACGGAGATACCGTGTACGTCCCTTCCACCCTCGTCTTCCTTCTCTCTCGTTTCGTCTTGGAGAAATTTGAACTTGGAACGAATGGGCTCAAACGGAACCAAACGCGTCATGACTCCAGTCGGCCAGGTATTCTTGTCCTCATCAACGATACCGACTGGGAGTTGGAAGGCGAGGGTGCATACGAGCTCAAAAGTGGCGACGAGATCGTCTTCATCTCGACATTGCACGGCGGCTGATTCGGCAAACGAAGAGACGATTGCCTACATCGTGGTGAGGGCAATGTACGTCCCGTTGGAATCAAGGGCCAGGGGCCTTGCATGGCTCCCATGGGACACGAGGGGAAAGGGCGGTGATCCATTAATCATTAATGAGACTTTGTGCGTCACCCGTCCGGCTGGAGAAGGGGTTGCAATCCGAGAGCTTGGCGTGAAGCCCTAGTTCCATCGTCTGTGACATTAGCCAGTACATAAACGACAATCTATCACCTACGAGTCTCGGTTGCCCCCCTCTCTCGCCTCCCTCACATATCTCTGCATCAACCCAACCACCCTCTTCAAGTTTTGCCCGAACTTGGCCGAAATTGGGACAACGTCCATCTGGCAATCTGCACCCGCCATTTCGGTCCGCACATACGACTCTAGCCGACGCAGTTTTTCCCGCGCCTCGTTCACTGCTGGCGCGTCTCCGTCGCTCGCAACCAGGTCAGCCTTGTTTGCAATGACGAGTCGCGCATTGCTACCCATCCCGGGCTGATATTTGTCCAGTTCCTCGTGCAAAACCTGGAGTTCGTCCCATGGTGCAGGCCCGGAGAAATCGACGACATAGACGAGCGCATGCGATCGTTCAATCGACCGCAAAAACGAGTGTCCGAGTCCAACATCTTCGGACGCGCGCGAAATCAGTCCAGGATTGTCCGCGATCGTGAACCGGAACGATTCCAAGATGGCAAACTGATCGAGGTTGGCGCTGGCGGGGGAGTGTTCCGGAGTGGGTGACTCTGATGGCTCTTCCATCGGCCCTGGTTCGGCGGCGATCGACATTTGCTCGAGTCGGCGCGCTTCTTCGATGGCGGTTTCTTCAAAGATGTGCATATCTTGCAGCTCGCCTTCAAAGGTACCATCGTCTGCCACTCGGATGACGCCCACGACCGGATTCAACGTTGTGAATGCATAACTGGCCACCTCTGTCTTGGCACGGCCGCCTGTGAGTGCGCGTAGCAAGGTGCTCTTGCCAGCATTGGGCATACCGACGAGACCGATGTCGGCGATAATCTTGAGCTCGAGTTCCAGCGTGATGCGCTCGCCGTCTTGGCCCTTGGTGGCAAATTTAGGCGAGCGGTTGATTGGCGACAAGAAATGGGGATTGCCTAGGCCACCGCTACCACCCCTCGCGACCACGTGGCCAAGGTACTCTGTCTTCCCGAGCGCGAGTGGCGCGTTGACGTCCTCGACGACGCGCTCGACCTGGCTCAGGTCCAGATGAATGGGCTGATTCGCCCTCTGCGTCTGCGCCCACCGTCGCTCGCGTTCCTCCCTCCAGAGTGCCACCTCGGCCTGCTTGAACGCATCCCTGTGGACGTTGTCGTCCTCGTAGCGCGGGTAGTGCACCCATCTGCTCTCGAGCATCTTGGCGCGGCGCGCCTCGAAGCCAAGTCCTTCGAGCGACTCCTCTTCCGCCTCCCACTCGTCCTTGGTACGACGTGGGTCACCGCGGGGGAGCTCACGCACGACGGTCCCCAGGGGGACCTTGATGATGGTAGGTGAGGCGTTGCGGCCGTTTTGCCACGTCCCACGGCCGTGGTTGCCGGACAGACCGCGGACGCGCTTCGGGACGGAGGCGAGGGTGGTGAACTCGGGCGTGGGCATCACGTAGACGTCGCCGCCACGGCCACCGCTCCCGCCCGAGGGCGGGCCCATAGGTTTGTATTTTTCACGGTGGAACGCGACGCAGCCGTTGCCACCCCTGCCTTGGTGGGATGAAAAACGGGGAGGTTAGGTTGTGCATGGAACGGGAATGGAGGACGTACCGCCCCGGACATGGATGATGATGTGGTCAAGAAAGGTGTCGCCCTGTTGGCTGGTGATGTGAGGAAAGCGTGAGCGGCATGCAAGTGAGAGGCTGACCCCTTGTCGTCGTTTGCGTTCTGTCCTTTTCTGCGAGTGCACGACGCGCTGGGCGTCGTCCGAGACGGCGACAGACGCGAACGGACGCCGCTGGAGCACACGCCTCGACGCTGCTCGCCACCACATGCGGATCCGGAAGAGGGCGGTAAACAAACAAGTGTAAATATAGCGCTTCGTACTGTTACAATAGTGCATACATACACGTAGTGTCGTCCGTGATCAACGTACAACCCAGACGTACAGAGGTATGAAGGGATTCATGGTCGTCATGCTTTATCTCTCTGCGCTCAGACCCAACAGTCTGCTCGGCGTTAGGGCATAGCCAGCGCCCAGCGCGTGCTTGGGATCTGACTCGGCTGGGCGCGCAGGGGCGTCGGACGGTGTGCGGGGGGAGGTATTGCTGATACGCAGCAAGAGCGAGGCGGCAGTCTCGTCGTCGGGCGTGTAGACGGGGGAAGCGTGGGGCGACGACTTTGCGTTCGCACGCGATGTGAAGCCGGAGAAGCGTGGCTGCATGTGGACAGTGGTGGACGGCAGGAGCGTGCTCGGGGAAGGGAGGGTGAGGACAGGCGGGATGGGGAATCCGCTTGTAGCGGGTGGACAAGATGCCGAGATGGGTGGGGTGGGGAGCTGGGTCGACCGCGCGGTGACGGAGGCGTCAAAGGCAGGGGACTGGGAGGGGGTGAGGAGGAGGGAGCGCTGGTCGTCTGCAGACGAGGGGAGCCATGCAGATATGGAGGGGAGACGGGAGTGCGGGGTGAGAGAGGAAGACCTGGAAGAGGCGGGATCCTCGCGGGGGCGCTTTCTGGACGACGGGTCCGAGCAAAGGGAGATGGGCTCGCTGCAGCGGGGACAGCCGTCGTGCTCGAGCTGTCTGACCTTGTCCGTGAGGTCCTGGAGGTAGGCGACGGTGCGGACGAGGATCTCGAGCTTGAACTCTTTTTCGCCCGACGGCTTTGGTTTTGGCCGGGGCTTCTTGGGATCGAGCTCGTCGTCGTCGGGGTCGTCGTCGTCGTCTGGCTGGCTGTCAGAGGGACGCTTGTACTCGGGGGGGACGAGGGCGCGGAGAGTGGCAAGCGCATCGTTGATTTTTGTGCGGCGAGCCTTCTCGATAAGCGAGTGGTTTATTTTGCGCTGTGCCTCACGGGCGGCACGCGAGAGGGTGCCTGGTCTGCGACCGCGGCGCCGTGGGGGAGGCGAGTCGGGGTCGTCGCCATCGGGCTGGGACGGGCTGGAGGGGGCGCCGTCGGGGGGAGAGACGGAGTGGGAGCGGAGGCGCTTTGCCCTGCGGGGGGGGTTGCAGGAGGCAGCGTAGATGTCCATGTGGGGCTCAGCGGGGGCGATGGGGCGGAAGGAGGACATGGAGCATGGGGAGGAGCGAGGGAGGAGATTTAAGACGGCTGGGTGCTCGTGTGCTCGTTTGGTCCAACGTGCCCGGCCAGCGCGCCGATTGGCTCCCGCACCGCACGTGTGTCCCCGGTCACGAGACCACTGCGACAATGCTCCATCGCGCATCCGCACCCATCAGGACTGCCGTGTCGGGCCCCGCCACATTCACACCACGCCATGGCCCGGGCTGCGTCCGCGGCGGCGGGGTGTGGGCGCACACGACACCGGCCGTGGACCGACCGTCATGCTTCATGGGCGCGAAACGATCCCGGTACAAGCAAAGACAACAGAAAAACAACGGCTGCTCCAACGGCTCCTTGGCACACGCATGGCATCCCGGGTGCCTGTCGCAGGAAGAGACTGAGTGCACCACGACCCGCGAGGCGCAGACGCACCTTCGATGAGCGCTACAGCACGGCCTGCCTGATCGCATCGACCACCTCGTGCCCGACGAGCGCCTCGCTCGCCATCCGCTCCAGCAGCCGATTCATCCACCTCAGACACTCGCCCTCCTCCGTCGGTCGCTCGTCGTATTCCATGTCCTCTGCGCATTCCAAGATCGCCTCCCGTCGGTCCCGACTGAACATCCCGAGCGAAAACGTCTCGTTATGCTCGCGTTCGCACTCGTCGACGACGATCATGTCTGGATAGACGTATTTGCAGATGTTGTCCCGTTGATCGAGGCGGACGACCTGCCAGACCTCTTCGCCGTCGCTGAAGACCATGTTCACCCAGTAGACAAAGACGGTTCGCGGGTGGCTCGCGTGCGCGCCGGATGCTTGGAGGAAGAGTTCCTTGTCGGTTTCGTCGTCGGGATATTCGTACGAAAGCGGGTTGTATTCAAACGTCAGCCGCGGGGCCATGCCTGCCAGCGGACGCGCTGAAGAAACGGTAGTGCGGGGGAGCCGAGCGAGGTAGGAAGAGGGGGGAAATCAACAACGGTGCGAGTTGGGTCGAGGGGGCCGCTGATCGTCCTCATCGCGGTCGTGTGCTTTCAAATTCTATCTCGTCGCATTCGTTCTGACGAGTCCTTCGCGGCGTTTCATTTTTGGGGCCATGGCTTTCGCCCGCTGCTCGCTGATAGGCTGACACGCCGACGCCGACCAGCACCGCCCAGATGCTAAACGGTGTGTAGCCATTTCCAGCGGACAGTGAGCCGCCCCGAAACGATCAGGCGCTTGGTGCGTTGTTCCCAGCGCGCACGGGTGAACGAGGGCGGGCGGGATTACATGTTCCGCACGAAATTACGGCGTGGGGGGCCCATCAGTGCTCGATAATCTCGTGTGGAAGACTTGCTGGCAGTGCAGGTTCTCACCCCCCAGGAAGCTTTCGTCCAGCCGCATCGTTCAGGGTCAGTGGGGCGTCGAGGACGTGCGGACTGAGACTAGCCGACGTTCACGCGTGGCCCCAACGTCGCCAGCCTGACTGGATGACGGAGGGTCCGCGTCCACACCCTGGGCGGTGGGTGTTCTGCCCTCATGCATGCTAGCGTGTGGTGTCCGTCGATCATGCATGCGCCGCTCATTGGCCAGACTGTCCGCTCCGAGAGATGCATCATCTCGCTGGCATGAGTCGTCCCCTTGGCGATGCGGTGGACGTGCCAGTCGATGTCGCGGTGAAACCCAGACTCACGGCCTCTTTCCTCGTCATGAGACCGAAGCGGTGGCATGGAAGGCATAGTCTGTAACGTGTGGTCCTCGTGGGTGGCCCGGACATGAACGAGGCGCCTCGAGGATCCGAGGTTCGACCGGCCGTAATTCTGATGCGTGTTTCATTTTGCGCCAGGTTGTAAACTAAACTGCCCCCCCAGGCGACGCTCTTCGCCGCATTGCTCGCTTCCAGTTTCCCTTAAATACCCACAACAAAAAAACCTTGTCCACATCTTCTTCCTTCGTCTCTCGCACCAGCACAATGCGGTTCTTCTCCTCCCTTGCCTCCCTCGCCCTCCTCGTCGCCTCCGCCCGAGCTGGCATCTATGTGAGTGTCATGCCCTGCTACTCGCCCGCCCGCCTCACTCGACCTCCAGGTCACCAGTCCCGTCCAAGGTAGCACTGTGACGGGTGGCCAGCAATATACCATGACTTGGATTGACGACGGTACATCCCCTTCCGTGTCCACCATTGGCGAGACTACGGTTACCCTTTACACGGGCAATTATGTGCGTGTTGGGCCAACACCCGTTGTTTTCCCCCTTTTCTCACCACCGTTCAGATCCCGGTCGAGCAGCTGGGATCAGTCGATGTCTCTACTACTAGCTCTTTCTCATTCACGGTGTGTTCACAGTTGTGTCGAGCTTGTGAACATGGACTTCATCCCCATTGTAGGTTGACCCTTCTGTTGCCGCCAATGGTCAATTGTGAGTGGGTCTCGCCGTCGACGGCCAGTTCTGATTTTACCTTGCTCCAGCTACATCGTGTTCGCCGCCACCGGCTCCGACTACCGCTCCTTCTCGGCTAGTTTCGAGTCTGTTCAGTCTCGTCACGCCACCGAGAACGTCAACTGATGCAGTTGTTTTGCAGTCTTACGGGCATGACTGGCACGACCCCTTCCGGTGCATCGTCTGCCCCGGCCCCCACATCAGCCGGCTCATCCACGTCTGCAGGCTCATCTACCTCTGGAACTTCGCCCACTGGCACAACCACGAACTCGGCATCATCAGGTACTTCCGCCCTTACCGGTAGCACCACCGCGCCGACCAGTTCGACCTCTGCTGTAGACACCACTGCTGCCAGCACAAGCCCAACCCTCACCACGACCACTTCTCTCACATCGTCCGTCTCGACCAGCTCAAGGACCACTACGACCACCACGACCACCCGCACCACGAGTTCGACGTCCTCCGGTTCAGCTACCCCTAGCAGTGCCGCGAGTCGTATCGGATCTGCCGTCCCTCTGGGTGGTGTTGCCGCCTTGTTCGTCCTCTCTGGCGCTCTTGTTTTCTAGGACGCTCCTCCCATGATACCCATCCCTGCGGGGTGTTGAACGATGTCCACGATGTCTTTTTTTTTTTTCATTCTTTTCCTATTCTACTCGTAGACACCAAAAGAGGTGGCTTGTTCTTTCTAAGTTTTTGTTGTATTATTCGTTGGGGCTGCCTACGAACTCGTTTTTGGTCACTGTCCGCGTGTTGTTACAATACCATTGTTTTGATATCCTGAGCCGCGTGGGAGCGACGACGTCTGCACGAACCCAACTCGCGTCTCGATGGCCGACACGAAGCCACCCCGCAGGCAGAAACAAAAAGAATCGAGGCCGCAGCCGGCTCCAAACAGCGGCGCAGAACGTCTCAAGACCGTCGTCCGTCGGCTGCCCCCCAACTTGCCCGAGGAGATCTTTTGGCAGAGCGTTCAAGCCTGGGTCACCGATGACACCGTCGCCTGGAAGTCGTACTACCCCGGCAAGTTTCGCACCAAGCGGTACGTAGATCCTGAACCAGCGCGCGTGCGGGGGGGCTCAGACGGCGTCCAGGATGAACAAGGAAGGAATACCCTCGCGTGCATACATTGCGTTCAAGAACGAGGAGCTGGTGGCAGCGTTCAGCCGTGAATATGACGGACATGTGTTTAGGGACAAGGCAGGTGTGTCGTCAGCCCGTTCGCTTCTTCCCGCAACGCGGATACCGACACCCTCCTCCACCGTCGCCTCCGTGCCAGGCAACGAGTCACAGGCCATCGTGGAGTTCGCTCCCTTTCAGAAAGTGCCTGCCGAGAAGAAAAAGGTCGACGCGCGGAACAACACCATCGATAAAGGTGAGCCGAAACGGGTCCCTCGTTCGCCGAATCCTGAGCACCTCATCTCGCCCTCGCCCGTCTGTGCACAAAATAATAATAAAATAAAATAAAAAAACAGACGAAGACTACCTCTCGTTCCTCGACACTCTCAAGAATGGCGGCAAGACCGAATCCGTCTCGTTGGAAGCGCTGAGTCCGTTTCTTTCGACGGTCTCGTTTACTGAATCGGGTCTGATGCTTTCTTTTGGGCGTCGCGGTGATAGTCGCTGCTTCTCAGTCCCCTCCTCCGCCGACGACGACCCCGCTTCTCGAGTCTCTCAAAGCGGAAAAGTCGGCGCAGAGAGACAAGGAGGCGATTCTTCGCAACCACGCGCACTACAAGGATGCCAGCGCGCAGTCGAAAAAGGAAGAAGCCAGGAAGAAAGCGGCTGCCGCCGCTGCTCAAGCCGCGAAACAGCAGTCGTCCGAACCCGCAGCACCGTCGAGCAAAAAGGCTAAAAAGGCGGCAGCTGCCGCTGCCGCTGTGGCGAATGCCGTTGGTGGTGCTGGCGCGGTCGCAGGGCAAAGGACACCCTCGACGCAAGCGCAGGCACACGACGAACAAGGTGGTGCTACAACAAAGACGCTGCCTGCGGGCGCTGTGGCATCGACTGCGAAGCCGCTCGCGCCAGCGTCGGTTGCTGGGCATGGACCTCGACACCGGCTCCCCAGGGCGCACGCAGGCAGGGGCGATCCACATGCTCCTTTATTGTCTGTGCCTGTGACGCTTGGCCCTGGGGCTAGTTCGGCACACTCCCCACAGGGTCCAGCGTCACCCGCACCTACGACCACGGATGTACCCTCTGGTACCTCGGCACCCGCTCCTGCACAAGGTCAGCGCAAGAGCCGTCCCGTGGTTGGACTCGGTCGTCAGCTTGAGGCGGCCCTCAGCGGTGCTGGCGTGGCTGTCTCTTCGGGCCCGGGCGGCGATCGCAAGAAACGCGACAAGGGCGGTGAGGCCGGGCTGGGGACAGGCGCGCGGGACGGAAAGGGGAAACATCGAGAGGATCGCCCTCCTGGTGGGGTCGTGCCAAGTATTCTGCAGCGTCCCGAGATAGGCGGTGGACCGGACGTGGTGATTATGCAACGGCCACACTCGCCAAAAGTGGAGACTGGGGGGCACGGTACTGCAGAGGGTGGTACCAGTGGTACCGGTGTTGGGAGAGGCAGCGGGAAGAGGGGAAGGAGGGGAAGAGGTGGGAATCGCGGTGGGTAGGCGATGACGATAGCTCTGGGTTGGTGGAAAGCACCGGTGGGTTGGGGGGTGCCGACGCCGCATTTCTCCTGGGATTTGCACCTCTCAAGGCACTATGTGAGGTCTCTTTACGCGACATGATAGCGTCTGCGTCCAGGCTTGCTCGCTGCAGCACGTTTCCGGGCCGTCCTTTTTCTTTCCTTCCAAGGCTATCCAAACCCGAACGGGACAGTCTTTCTCTCGTCCGCTTATCACCGCGCGGGGGACTGGCCTGCTCGTTATCACAAGATGATTTTGTATGTACGTGGCCACATCCGAGTATACCACTCTCTGAAAAGACCAGCGTCAATGTACGGTAGTCTCCTGTAGCTCCCTGTATTCTCTCTTTCGACAGACTCCACACCCATTTCTGAGATGGACTGACTGGGTGATTGGTACCACCTGCACGCAACAACAATGCGGCGACCCATGTCATGTCCGAAAACCCACAAGCTCCGGACCAATAGTGAGTGGTGCCGGTCATGAACGTGTTCGAGTGTAATTCTACCGGGTGATGAAGTATCCATACGATATGAGTTGATACTCGGACACAGTCGACGCAGATCAGATCAAGCCTCCCATGAGAGAAACGAACACGTGCAGAGTCGGGGACTGGGTGAGATCTCACCCAAATGATTGAAGAGGCGAGGCCGACAAATTTGTCGAGGGCCCAAAAGTTACCGTCGTTTCCGATGGAGGTATTTTGGGCGAGATACCGATCACAGTGCTGCAACAGCACATACCCAACGAATCTCATTCCAATGTAGAAAGCGAGCATGGTGCCGGTGAAATTGTACAAAGGGCGGTGTTTCCGACACACCAGGGTAACGGTCGCGGCGAGGACCAGTATAATTGCCGAGGACATATTCCCCTCGACGACATACGACGACTTTCGCCAGAACTGGAGAATGACAGAGCGAAACTGGCCGGAGGAAGCCACTGCACATCTGGAGATGGGTTATGAAAAGAAACAGGACAGAAGGAGGAGGCCCGAGTAGAGACAATGATGCCTCATGATTTTTATTTACTGCAGACACGCAGGGCTCAGCAAGAGTGGCACTTTCCTGAATATTCGCAATTCAAAATCATCATCGTGGACTCACACAGTCATCTATAGTTTCCTAAGGACAGGGAACTCGGTTTCAATTTCTAGTTCATAAGAGCGGTAGATGCTGTGTAGGGACAGGCCAAGGGCCATTACGGTCAGCGACGACGTCACAATACACCTACTCTTAACCCGGTACATCAAACGCGGTTCGCATCACGTGGTCGGGTTTGCGGCCAGTGTGTTTGACAAGTCCAATGTAATCGAGTTCGTGCAGCGAGCGAATAAAGCGTGCTTGTGCCTCTAACCTCCATTTTTCATGTTGTTCCTCGCTCTCCTCGGGATCATGCTGACCCTCCTCTGTCTGCCGTTGCTTTCCTTTTCGTCGGCTAGGAGTCCGCATGGGTGTTCCGCGGGCAGCTAACTCGTCCCTCGTCCGTCGCCTTTGGGCTTCCAAAACGACCATGAACGACTCAAACCAGTCGAATACGTTGATCATCTTCCCACTCTCCAGGTAACGATGGAATAGAATACTAGTGTCAGGCAGATCCAAAAGGGCTTCCTCGTCATCGGCGACGTCACTATTTGTCGGGATAATCGTGCCATAGTCACGTGGGTACAACAAACCAGAGAACATCGAAGCACGCAGAGAAGGGTTAAACAACTATGGAAAATTGAGCAGATCAACTAAATATAGAGTATTTTGGCAACCATACCTCGGAGGGGAAGGGCGTAGAGCCAGTATACCATATATCCCACAAGGGTAGTTCTTCGAGAGTGATAAAGCGATGTCTGAGACGGACACACGTTAACTCTGGTTTGTAGGGTGAGGGAAGACCTTAGCCACCCACTGGAAATACGAAAGTAAATGCTCGCCGATTGCTTCTGCCGCATCTCGCACTTGCTCTTGTTCACTATTGTGGCCACCGCGAAATGTGTGGGCGGGATTGATCCGCGATATGATTTCCTTCTCCGCGGCTCTCACCTGAGCTGAAACACCGGTAAAGAACGCCTGTAGATCTGACAAGAGCGCTTCCAATTGATCTGCCCGTAATTTTCTGGACGGGACAGGGTGTTAGCTCGAGTAATACACAATATTGATAACTTACTTGACTAGAGTACATAGATACCTATAAGAGGTCCCTAGACGACCTCTCAGAGCCATACACATCAACTCAAGAAGACTTTTATCGCTCTTGTGACCGATTGAAACCACAAATGACTGTATGACGAGGAAAACCTGAAAGGCTACACGTAGTAATTTCGATTCTTTCTGGAAGGTAAGCCGAGCCGTCCGGACCACCCCAAGCAATTCGCCCACGCCACCAGCTAGCCGGCTAGCGGAGTGATCTCGACCCAAGGATGCGCTTTGAACTCGAGCTATAATAGAATTGAGAAAGGGGGCCGAGTCGGAGGCAGCCAAGTCCCTGGACACGAGCTTTTCTTCGCCAAGAAAAACGGTAAGGGGTTCCTCGAAATGTTTCATATGGGCTAGCTAACATCATGGTTAAGAAAAATATCTACTGACTGTCAACGAGGTCTGTTACCTGTAGGATTGACACCAGGCCATCAAGAGATGGTGAGTACCTCCTAAAGAAGTCGACGAGAAATTCGATCGCTCCTGGCCCGAGAACGAGGTCGGGATTAAACTCAACGTCGAAAAACGTCTGGCTAAACGCTCGAACTGGACAATGAATCGGTTTATAGAGTAACTTGCCTTCAGCAATATGTCATGGAGGACGTCCTGAGTCGTTGTAAACGAGCAACTCCGGACCTGCAGGCGAGACAAGGTCGTCCGAGAATAAGTAGTATGAATGTACGACGGTGTTGGGGGAGATGTTGTAGAAAGAATGAAAACTAGAGGGAGCCGAGGAATGGCAAAGCTATGGACCGTCAGGGCCACTGGTCAAGCCGAAGGGGGATCCCATTACCTGGAAATCTCGAAGAGGTCCTGCATGACGAGGGGGTCAAACTGCTCAAAGTCATGTAAAATAGCAACCAGGCGGGATGTACTACTATCCGACCCTGACAGCACCTAGTTAGCGCTGACATTGACAAATAACCAACAGATTCTTGCCTCTCGATTCACAAAACGCGTCGAACCATACGTGGAGCAAATTTATGTCAATGGTAGACAAAGAACTTGCAGGTTTCCGTTTGACCGAGTCTGCGAAGGTATCAGAAGGATACCTAGCCCGGAGAAGCTACGCGCACATGCCTAGTTCTTCCTCGGTTTTGTTAACAAAGCCGGTAATGAGTGTTTTCATCGCAGACGTGAGGTTCTGGCAATCTTGAGGAAAGAGATGGGTGACAATATGAGTACCAGTGATGTCATCAAAGAGGTCATCCTGCCCCTCCGTTTCGAGACGAGCTGAGATTTCTTCGAAGATGGACGAAGATGCGCCGTAGACTGTCACCCCGGTTAGCCACAGTGCCCATACTTGCACGGAAAGCCCACCCGTCACCGATATGGCTGGCACTTCCGGGTGTGGCAGACCTGGAAGCGTGTCTGTATAGGCCTTGTTTACTAACTCTGACACCCTGTCAACGATCGGCGCATGGAGGGCGTGGATCAATTCCTGTGATAGCTCAGCAGATGTGTGTGTATGCTCTCGGGACGTACCTGGACCCGTTGTAGGCATTTTGACCACGCCGTTTTGTACGCAGCAATGCGCAATTGGTATCCATTTGGAAGGTCTCTGTCCGGGAACAATGTGTAGGACTCAGCGTCGTCTGTGTCTGGTGTCATTGAGGGGGGGTGGGACGCTGCACACGGTCGGCACGGGCCCACCTGATTCCTGGGGTGGGATATAAACGCTTGTCTGTGCGGCGTCGTCAAGTACAAGGCCATGCTCCTCCATTCTGGTACAGACCTGGTGGGTGTCGTTCAGGGCAGCCATTCGCAAGTTGACGGCCGGACGGAGGGCCGTGTGCTATTGAATAGGTCCTCGAAATGTGCCTGCCCTGAATGGCCCGCAATCGAACGCGTCGCGACGCGCGCGCGTCTTTCTCACCATCACCGCGTGTAGCGTCCAGATGTCCTCCCCGCCAAGAGTCGACTTCCCGACGTCCGATATCGACGATGTCGACATGGACGGACCCCCCCAGGCCAGCCCTCAGCGACTTTTCTTTCCTGGGAGTGATCCCGCCACCCCGCTGGCCAGGCGCGTCGCCCGCTTCACCCCCTTCACCCCAGTCGGAACGCCAAACAGTCGCAGGGGTGATATCCATTCCTCCCTCACATCCACTACCCCCCGTCGCGCCACGCGAAGAGCGTACCACAATGACCTGTTGAGCGACAACTTTAATTCGGATGGGACACACTTGTCCATCCCACCCTCATCCGCGCCGAATCTTTCCGCGCCTGCTGCTCCCACCGACGAGCCCGACGAAATCCGTGCAATATGGGGCACCACCGTCAATCTCGCAGAGACGATGAAGCTCTTCCGCGAATTCCTTCGCGGGTTCAAACCAAAATACCGTGCTCTGCATGATCGAGAACAAAATCTACCCACAACTACGTTCAATACTCCAGAAGAAGCGGAAGTTGTTTTATACGAGACGCAGTTGCGAACTATGCGCCAAACGGGACAGACTAACTTAAATCTGGACATGATCAACTTGCTCGCCTACCCTCCTTGCAAGAAACTGTTCGGACAGCTCCAGAAATATCCTCAGGAAGTGATACCAGCAATGGATCAAGTACTCAAGGATCTTATGTTGGAAGTTGCTGATGAGGACCAGCAGGCTGGCGCAGAGGGCATGCAGGGCGAACAAGGTGACGAGGAGATCGCTGATATTATGGGCAAAGTATACAAAGTACGGCCCTTTGGACTCCGGTCTGTCAATATGCGTGAACTCAACCCAAGCGGTAAACTGGTCTCTTGGCTTTATCTGCATAGTGATCGTGAAATGGCTTTGTAGATACCGACAAGCTCATCTGCATCAAGGGCCTTGTCATACGTGCTACTCCCGTTATTCCAGACATGAAAGTTGCTTTTTTCCGGTGCCTTACCTGCTCCCACACCGTCCAAGTCGAAATTGATCGCGGCAAGATTGAGGAACCTGGTCGTTGCCCTCGTGATGTCTGCGCATCCGTCGGTACTATGTCACTCATACATAATCGCTGCGAATTTGCGGATAGACAAGTTATCAGGCTACAAGAAACTCCAGACGCGGTCCCCGATGGTCAGACGCCTCACACCGTTTCGTTAAGCGTGTACGATGAGCTGGTCGACCTGGCAAAACCTGGTGATAGACTTTCAGTCACTGGCATCTTCAGGAGTGTGCCCGTCAGGGTGAATCCTCGCCACCGAACAATGAAAAGTCTCTTCAAGACGTACCTTGATGTCGTGCACATTCAGGTTGAAGATACCATTGGAGGCGCGCAGACACGAAAAGTCCGTAGAGTGGAACTCGAGGCCAAGCTCATCGAACTCAGCAGAAGACATGATTTGTACGAGCTTCTCGCACGATCACTTGCACCGTCTATTTGGGAGATGGACGACGTCAAAAAAGGTATACTGCTTCAGTTGTTTGGTGGAACGAACAAGAGTATCGCAAGGGGCGGTGGCGGCGGCGGTCCACGGTATCGTGGTGACATTAACGTTTTGCTTGTTGGGGATCCTGGTACTAGCAAGTCCCAAATCCTACAGGTGAACTTCCATTACTATACTTTCCGTGCAACGAGCTGAAATCATTTTGTAGTATGTGCACAAAATCGCTCCTCGAGGAGTGTATACGTCCGGAAAAGGTTCATCGGCAGTTGGCCTTACTGCCTATGTTACTCGAGATCCGGACTCAAAACAGCTTGTTTTGGAAAGGTGGGTCAATATCAATGCACCTCCTTTCCTCGCGACTAATGGCTTGCTCAGTGGCGCCCTCGTTTTGAGCGATGGCGGCGTGTGTTGTATTGATGAGTTTGATAAGATGTCGGACGGGACTCGTAGTGTCCTGCATGAAGTCATGGTTAGTCTGCAAATGGGAGGTCGGCGACTACAACTCACAGGACATAACCAGGAGCAACAGACTGTATCGATAGCTAAAGCGGGGATCATTACTACCTTGAATGCTCGAACCTCTATCCTCGCTGCGGCTAACCCCGTTGAGTCCAAGTACAATGTCGACCTACCCATCACTCGAAACATTGATCTCCCTCCAACTCTGATATCGCGATTTGACCTCCTGTATCTAGTCTTGGACCGCGTTGATGAGACGCTAGATCGGCAGTTGGCTCAACACCTTGTCGGATTATATCTTGAAGATGCTCCGGACAGTGGAGGACGTGACATCTTGGTTGGTTTCAATTCGAGCTCGGAGTGCATGCGTCAACTTACGGCGCGACTCAGCCCCTCGAAGAGCTCTCGGCATACATCGAGTACGCTCGGACACATATTCAGCCTGTCCTAAGCTCAGAGGCAAGCAACGAACTTGTTGCGTCCTACGTTTCCCTTCGTGCTATCGGAGCCAACGAACCCCGTGCAGCTGAGAAGCGCATCACGGCGACCACTCGACAGCTAGAGAGTATGATTCGTTTGTCTGAAGCCCACGCTCGCATGCGTTTCGCTGCGCATGTCGAACTCCAGGACGTCCGAGAAGCATGTCGGCTTATGCGCGAGGCAATTCGAACGAGTGCGATGGACCCACGAACAGGCAAGATTGATATGGGCCTGCTCAACACGGGCACTGGGGTCGGACAGCGGCGACTGCGCGATGACATGCGGAAGGAGCTGTTGGCTATGCTGGACAGTGCGGGTGGAGTAAAGAGTCGGGGTATCCGATGGGGAGACGTGATGAGACGGTTGGGCGAGCAAAGCAGTATTCGTGTGGACGCAGTCGAGTTTGCAGAAGTTGTCAGGGCGCTCGAGAACGAGGGGATAGTTGCAGTCGTCGGGGACCGGGACAGACGGACGATTCGGAAGGTGGAGGGGGGATGAAAAGAGTGTAGCGAGTATCTCACGTCCAGGGTTCTCTTTTTTCGCTCCCAGTCGGCGATGCTCAATCTCGGCCGTCTGACGACACGCAGGCTTTTGCAGACCAGGCGCGTGCCAGCAAGCCATGGCCATATCGGGCCTGTCCGCATCATCAGCGATAGCCTTGCATCAGCGAGCAGCAGAAAAGCCCGCGCACGTCGACACCTCACCACCACCCCACCAGCAAGACACGCGGAGCCATCCTCCAGCGCTTCCTTGGACTTCAGGTTCCCTACGGACATCGCGATGGCTTCCCTGACGCCCCCACAGGCTCCACCGAGCTGGCAGCATACCGTCGAAGACATTGAGCGTCTGACCACAGAGGCCCTCGCGAAAAACAAACAGGTCAGCGACGACATTGTCAAGCTGCCCGGCGACAAGCTCGATTTCGACAACGTGAGCTCCTCTCCTATTCACTGTCTCCCCGTTTGCCGATCGTCTGACTTGCGTATCCATTCGCAGGTGTTTCTCGCACTCGCCAACGCCGAGGCCGAGTTTGACATCGCCCTCGAGCCTCTCGGTTTCTACCAAAATGTATCGACAAACAAGGCGCTCCGCGACGCCTCTACAAAATCCGAGGAACGCGCACGCAAGTTTGCGAATCAAGAGTCGATGCGCGAGGACCTATACGAGGCCAAGGTCACCGCAGAGGCCAACCTGCGCAGGACAGGTGCATGGGACACATTGAGTGCCGAGCAGAAGCGGCTCGTCGAGAAGATGCTCCTCGATGGCAAGCGGGCTGGGCTAGCCCTCGAGAGGAAGGAAGACAAGGAGAAGCTCAGGCGTCTCAAGGACGAGCTCTCGGATGCGTGCTTAAAGTTTACGGTACGTCTTCAGGCTTTATGTGATGAGTGAGATGTTGAATTTCGTAGCAAAACTTCAACGAAGAGAGTGTAAGGCGCTCACTCCGCTTTGTCTTGCGCCCGATATGACTTCCCGCACAGGGCCGCATCACCTTTACAGAGGAGGAACTCGATGGTGTTCCGGCGGACGTGATCTCCGGGTATACCCAGCGCAAAAAGGGCGACAAAGTATTGTATGAAGTCACGTTCAGGACACCAGACATCTTCCCTATCGTGAGTGTCGTCCGGCCATTGACACGTACAATCAACCTGACGGAACACCCTAGTTCAAATATGCCAACAATCCGAAAACGCGCAGAGCAGCTATCGAGGCCCACGAAGGCAGACTAGCAAACAACGTCGAGTACCTAGATACTGCCCTCCGGTTACGCAGGCAGATTGCTGAGATTCTGCGGTATGATTCCTGGGCGGACTACATTACGGAGGTGAAGATGGTCAAGAGTGCTGCCAACGCAAAGGAAGTATGTCACCAGCATTCATATCTGCATTCATCTCACATCTGCATGTAGTTTCTGAACGAGCTCAAGAGCCATCTTGATCCCCTTGGCATTAAAGAACGCGCTACCCTTCTCGCGCTTAAAAGGGAGGAACATACCAAGCGTGACCTGCCAGTCGACGACAATTTTCACTTTTGGGATTATAGGTACGCCCTTTGAACTAGTTCTTCCATTTGTTCCCCATCGCACATGCTAGATACTACGATCGTCTCTATGTGGAACGCAACCTGAGCCTTGACGACTCCTTAGTCAAGGAGTACTTCCCGGTGTCTGTCGTCGTCCCCGCCATTCTTGATATATACCAGAACCTCCTTGGGGTCAGATTCATAGAGATCAAGGGTGAAGCTCGTGATGTATGGCACCCGGGTGGGTCTTTGCGACAAGCTGAGCTTGTTCGTTGGGTCACTGATATCCTTGCAGAGGTCCAACAGTTTGCCGTATGGGAGAAGGACGCAAAGGATGAGTCGGGTTTCGTCGGATATTGTTATCTCGATCTCTTCCCTCGCGGTACGGAGTTGTGATGCTCCTGTTATCAAACACACTCATTTTTTTGAAATTTCAGATGGAAAGTACTCACATGCTGCTGTGTGGGGCCTCCTCCCAGGTTACGAGCTCCCCGATGGAAAGCGACACTATCCATTAACGGCCATGGTTGCGAACCTCGCGAAACCAACGCCGGAGCGGCCCGCGCTTATGCGGCACGACGATGTTACGACGTTCTTCCATGAAATGGGACATGTCTTTCATGGTCTACTGAGCCGGACAAGGTACGCGCGGTTCCATGGAACAGCCGTCGCGCGCGACTTCGTGGAAGCACCATCGCAGATGCTCGAGAACTGGTCAGTTATTATCATGGCTTTGTGGGGACGTGAACGTCGCGACTGAGTGTGCGTCAGGTGTTGGGAGCCCGAAGTGTTGAAGAAGATGTCGAGCCACTACAAGACGCAGGAGCGACTGTCGGATGAATTGATTAACAAGATCATCAAGAGGTCAGCCTGAATTTCCATCTCACGCGTAAAGCTGTTCACCCGCCTTGCAGTCGCTATGTCAACGTTGGACTGTTCTATCTCCGTCAGCTGTTTTTCGCCACCTTTGATCTGTTGGTGCACAACAATAGTTTGGACGTGGACACGGACTACACGAAACTGTGGAATGACTTGAGACAGGAGATCTCACTCGTCAAGGGGGGTACGTACCAACCAGGACAGGGTACCTTTGGTCACATCGTCGGCGGCTACGATGCTGGGTATTACGGGTAAGTCTCTTTTACTCCCTCGAGCCTATCCTTTCCTCTTTTCGTCGTTGACCTCCTCGCACGTTGTAGGTACACCTACTCGCTCGTGTTTGCCTCGGACATGTATGCTACCGTGTTCAAAAAGGCTCCACTGGATCCTGAGCTAGGCAAATTGTACCGTGACAAGATCCTTCTTGTAGGGGGGAGCCGAGACGATATGGACTCGCTCAAGGTACGTCGGAAAGACGGTCTCGAGAACCGCGTGTAGCGACGTTGACTGACGATTGGGATAACTTGCACGACTAGGACTTTTTGGGACGCGAACCGAACCCCAAGGCGTTCATCAATGAGATCGAGCAGAGTGGCGCGCAGGCATCTAGTTTGTGAAAACATGGAAAGGGGATCGAGTGTACGATACAACGTGCAATGATAATGGTGAACCGGTAAAACTTGAGCCCGGACATGTGATAATGGTGAGTAGATCCAGACGGAAGCTCGTCCACAGCCCACGACAGTAAGGTATCGTCATCAAACCCTAACTCTTATCATGAATGGCTCCACAGAAGGAGATCCGAGGCAACCGCAGGCTGCTGATCGTTGCTCACTTCTCGTGTGCTGGTGACGAGCAGACCTCGGGTTGATCAAGTCGGACACGAATGGATGTTTAGGTGACCTATTGATGCTAGGCTTGCGCAGCGCGGCTCAGGCAACTGTACAGTTTCATCGGTTAAAGGATCCGTGGAGTGGACGTACTCTTGGTCCAAGTTGGTCGACGTGTCCCACCGTTTACACCCGAGCAAGAGACATGTGACATCTTCCCTGGTACAGATCTCTCCATCGGCCGCTTTACACATGTCGTGGGTTATTGAAACCAAATGCACGTTGTGGGAGGCACACGCACTGTAGAGCTAGACAAGCAATTTACAGTCGACTAAATCAAAATTGGGTCTCACGCGTCCGTGAGGCAGGAAATGGAAGACACCGCGAACCACGACAGCCCTGATGACGGGGGCAAGGGCGGACGATGCAGAGTCTGCTTGGCCGCCTGTACTGGCAGGACCGTGTCCATGTGACTTTACGGGTTGTAAATGCGACGGTATTGTGCCTCCCAGCGCCTGAAGCCCCTATACTCGGGACACAGGCCCATCGGTCACTAGTTCACCAGCGGCATTCAGAGTTCGAATGACAAGAAGTTACTCTGCCCCGATGGCTGGGTGAAAGCAGGAGTCCCGAGGCACTTTTTCTCTGACCTGACTTTACCATCGACGTACACCAATCCCACAGTAAGCGCGCCCCGGCAGGTCGGCGCTTTTGCTCTAGCTCTCGAGCGCGTACTTTCCCGTTTGGCCCGTGTCCCTCGATGCGGGCGCTTCGATGCCAGTGAGCATGTACGGTGGTTGGACGCGCTAGTCGCAAGCGCGGGAATACCGTAAAAGGCGCTCCGAAATCACGAAATCTAGAATCTGCAGCTGATCCCGACTCCCCGTCTCAGTTCCTCCAGGGGGGGAATTTGCGGGATTCCCTCGCTTCCCCGCCATCTTCCGATCTCCCCACAAGTTCCGAGTTCCTTCGCTTTCTCCTTCGGGACCGCGTCAACGCTTCCGACTCCCGTGGTACTCAACCCGAGTAAACCTGGCGCGGTTTCTTGAACAAGTTCTCCGTGCGTTCAAAGGGTGCTTTGGTGATGCGCCACGACGAGGAGTCATCTATCGTCGCGACAAAGGTGTTATCCCGATGCTTCTTGGGTTTCTGGGACCGATGGCCGGACCCCATGACATTTCTGTGGCGGAGTCGACGAGGCGGACGAGCCGCCGCCGCCTTCTTGGTGAGTGTATTGGCATCATCTGAGCAGCCGAGGTAATACAGGGCACACGCGCTGAGGTAGTTGCGCACCTCGAGGGTGCCTCACACCCAGACGCTGTTAACGTTCATGCTGTAGGAGAGGCTAATGCCGACGATATCATTCGTAGACTCACGAGAATACGTCCAATACCGCTCTTAGACTGAGAGACCAAAGCTGGGTGCTCGCGAGCTCAGCTTTGGGTCATCCATTGCGAGTGTTCTTTCGGGTGTCACGTTGACAGAGCGGGGAACTGAGGTGTTTGCTGTAGCCTGAGCAGATTCGGACGTGACGAATGTGTGAATGTCTGACTGAACATTGTGCCAGACAGGTCGATCACGCGCACGCCTGGCATGCACTCTTGCATTGCATCCGGCCCGGACCCTTTACTCTTTCCCACTTCACGTCCTACCTGCACAACGGGAGCCGGTGAAGGTAGAACGGAGTCTGAGAGAGCGGGCAGGTGGATCCCTGTTTCTTTGGTGTTGGCAAGGTATATATCGAGCCGAGGCCATGGCGACAGGACTGATCACAGATGTAGCAGAGGGAAGGGTAAACTCAAACGCGAGGGCAGCCTCTTCCGTGACGAGGTGCTGAGGCATGCCGCCAGTGACACAGAAGCGGGGTCATTGCAGCAACACGAGTCTAATGGCGAAGGCCAGATGAGTAGCAGGATTATCCGATCTGCATTCCTCATACCGCCCTAGTCGGGTTGCCAGAATTAGCTACTGATCATTCTTCCATTATGTTTTTATGCGAAAATGGAGACCTGAGGGTTAGACAACCGACCAGACCAAGGCAATAGGGTATATGACTCTTGACCTTCAGGACAAGCATACACTTACGGCTGTTCGATCATTACCACTGCGACCGAGATTCATTGCAAAGAGATATGGTTAGACAGTAGTAGCTGGCCTTCAGTGACGGCAAGATATATCGGGATGGCCCACAAAGCCACCAGTGACCACAGCAACAACAGTACCTGTACCCTTGCTCCATTTGAATATCGTACCATGCATGAATTGATGTGCTCACCTATCCAACGGTCAAACTCGGGAACTCAGGTGCTCGGGCCAGAATACATACGTCTGCCAGAATACGACACCTAGACATGGCGAGGTACAAAGCAGGGGAGACTGACTTCCAGGAGACCAGGCAAAAGAGGCGAACCACCTATAGATATCCACGACTCAGTTCATTGAACACACCAACAATTTGTACACCCTCGGCACCGCTTTTATCGGACTCCGATGATCTCTTAGACACCTAGCGGCTATGACACGCGGCAGACAGTTAGGTGGCCTCGAGTGCGGTACGTTCGTCCTAACCACTGTGGGAAAACGGCGAGCGACGGACGGCCAACGTGCTTCACCCTTCCCGTAAACAAGGTCAGCAAATCGACATCGTAACATTGATATCGGGCCTCGGCATAGATAGCCACCAGTCTGTTGGCATGCCAAACAGGCTTTCTGAAACGCTTGGTCCCCAATTGGCAAGCTGGCTTGAACGCCTAAAGCCTTGAAGCGTATCGTTATCTGCAGCAAGACAGACTTCTCAGAGAAGACGAGAGTGCCAAATATCGCTCCCGGGGCAAGAGGGTACGGTGCATCAGCATTGCCCTACGCAATGTCGCGTGACGGCTGGCGTTCGGGAATACCGTGGTCGTCTGCCAGGTACCCAGTCCACCGAAACGATATGATAATCGGCGGCAGATGTCCATGGTTCACAGTGAGTGAGCCCTCCCGGATCTGAGAGCGGGCGGATCCAAGGGGCCCTGGCAACCAACAGGCATGTCGTTGGAAGGTCAGCAAGGATGGGAGATGGCACGTCGCCTGGACGAAAAGGCCATGCGGTCGAATACTGCTTGAGTGGGCGCTTCCAAACGATCGCCGTGAGGTCTGTGAGCCTTGAACACGGCGTCGGATCCGGGAACTCGAACGTCTGGTTCGTCTCCCGAGTTGCAGGCGAACGCGTGACCCTTTCTCTATAACCGCCACGACAGCGACTTCGTGCTTTGCTCAAATCGTGGTGTCCACGACTGCTTTACATAAGTTCGCCTTGGGGAATCACCGCGCAGTTATGGCTGAGCACGACAACTTGCCCCTGCAGACAACGTTGCGGATTTCTCAGCTGCATGCTAGTGCACGCTTTGCCAGATCGATGCTGCAAAAGGCCTTTTCCAAAACGTTTCCTCTTCCATCCCATCTTCACTGCAAGCATCCGCCACATCAGACTGCCAGGCAGTACGCGACATGCGGTGTAGGAACAGGTTCGCTTGGGGCCAACTTCCAGTGCCCACGCCTGACGCACACGGTTCGCCTGTGAATCAGTACACGTGCATTCTAGTAGTACATACATCATGCATCAGGAGCAGCACCCGTTCAATAAAAAAAAAAAAAGCCATTGTCCCGCTCCTCGCTCGACGGCGCACAGCGCCGAACCTCCGCTCTGGTTGGCGTCTTCCCTCAAACCTGATATGCGCCGCCCCGGAGCACTTCTAATTCTATCACCTCCAAGTCCTCCGGTTCCTCACCCTCGTCAGGTTGCTCCGATATGACGTCCGCAAACACCATCGCGGACGCAGACTCGTCTTGGCCATCGATCGGTCGCGATGACACGCCAAACCCGCTGTCGACCCCATGCCAACCCCCATGGACTTCACGGTCGTACATCTCTCGCACGCTGATGATGAATCGGGGCATGAGAGGGCACGTGGTTATGCAAGCAATCACTTTGAGAACGATCATGGCTCTAGGACTGTTTGTCACGATCCCGTTCGGGTGGACATAAATGACGTTGTAAAACAACGTCCTGGGGGAGAAAGAGTTAGTCTTGCGCGTGTAAAACAAGAAAGTGGATGGGAGACGCACGCGGCAAAATAGATGATGCCGTGCGTTGTGAAAAGTTTGATATAGCGATTCAGCTGCCGCTGCTTCTTGACTACGTACAGCTCGTATGACCTCTTCAGGGCCAGAGCGAGAGCAAGGATAAACAGCAAAACATGGAGGACGTATCGCGGAGTCATTAGAGAGTATGTGTAGACGTTCCGCGGGATATTCCAAACAGATATGCAAAAGGAAGTGCCCTGAACGTGGATGACGGCGACTAAGAGCGTGATTGACAATAGAGTGGGACCGGGATCGTTAGCTTGAGGCTGCATTGACGCCATGGACTGAACATACCCGACATATAGATATTAGGATTAGCATATACTCCGATAGTGACAACTGTCGTGATGATTTGCGCCACGTAGGTGATAAAGAGGCCGTAAAGGATTTTTTTGGACCGACACCACATCATGTAAACGCGTAGGATCATCATCACTATGGTTAAACTTCGTTGGGAAGAAGTGAAGCGGGAGAATGAAGACCCACCACCGGCAGCAGCGAGGTACACTGGAATTGCCCACAATATCGAAATGGCGACTGCAGTACCTAAATCCCTGCTCGGATTGAATGCTGTATCACAAACTGACATGCTTACACCTATTCCACTGTCAGTATAGGCACCCAAACGATCGGGATACGTACGCCTGTCGAATGCAATACTTAAGACACCATAGAGCATAGGATGAAGGCACTCACGCTCCAAGGGCCGGGTAGAAAGGACGAACCATCTGTGGATATCCATGATTCAGTTGAATCAGGCTTGCTGGCCCGCGGTAACGAACATACTCCCGAATGCATCAAGACTTGGGGATTAGGCTGAAGTTAACGTAACATCCAATACGATCGTTGCAGACTCACATTGTTGAAGAGAGTCCAACATAACGAACCTGACCGAGCTTAAAACGACGTATGGTGCAGGGCTTTACCAGGCTCAGACACGCACGACGATGTATACCGTAGACACCCAGCTCCAATGCTTGCGCTACAGACTCACGTTAGCGGTCCGGCGGTTACTCGATCTGCATCACACCCGTACCCAAACTTGGTTCACCTGTGACGGGTGTCGATGAGCGAACGAGGATTGCAAGGAAAACTGGGATACCTCTCTCGAAAAGTTGATGACTGCAGAGCGATTCTTAGTCTAGACAAAATATGAGCAAGGAGGAGAACGCCACGCACTATAGTCATATGCCACCACGGTGATTATTATGACTGCGCCGGTCGATGAGATGAATGACCAACTGTGATCGTTTGTCTGACTCGAACGCACCAGCGGCATAGTTATTGAACTGGACAAGCTCCAAAGCAGGTCCAGGCTGTAGGTCAAGGGACATGACGCAGGCAAGCCAGATCCAATCACCTTCACCAAGACCTGGTGGGCAAGAGTGGAGCGAAAACAATACCGTGACGGCATTTATATCGCCTGCCACCGGGTACCTTGACCATAGCGAGACGTTAATGGTAAACCTTCTGCGCCCCGTGGGCCGGCCCACTTGACAAGGCGGTGCCAAATAATTCTTCGTCAGCCTGAGCGCATCACGACCGGTGCCAGAGTGAGTCAGACTAGAATACACTAAGCTATGTATCAGACCACAAGCCTACTTCTGCGCGACATGCAGAACAAAGCGTCTCTCCGAGTGGGGAGATTGCAAGTTTTAAACAAGCTGTGGTGGGGGCTCGACATCATCCCCGCACGTTTAGCGAGCCGATGACCAGTGCTGTGCGAGGGCTGCATAAGATTGCTGCCGAGACAGGCGGTGGAAAGACGGCACGATGCGACGCCACTGGCTGCGTTTCCACCTTGCGCCCGAAGACATTCATCAGCTGTAAGAAAAGTCTGCGCAGAGTCTGCGCAGAGTCCATATATAGCACTATTAGCATCCGTCGGCAACTCCATTCATTTGGCCACAGGTGAACCAATCGTTGCTGAAGAATTGTGCAAAAGGTGTCGTCAAAACGTTACGTTGTTAGACAGCTCTGCAGATGTTGGCAGTACAGGATGCCGCCGGGAAGATGCGGCGGGTTCTCGGGAGTCCACTGCGCAGTCGATTTCACGGGGAATGAAAGAGACAGAGAGTGTGACGACACGAGGTTTGATGGCGCAAAGTCGACGGGGGATTCCTACGCATCATGAGGTCCCTGTCGACTTCGTCTGTCTCCCTCGAAGCGTTCTGCCACTGTCGGCATCGCTGCGCAATCGCAGTCGAGCGCCACAACGTCTACGCACTGTTCGGAAGCCTCGCGCTCCGCGAGTCGGCGCTCCGAAAGAGGCGCTGGAGATGTGCGTTCACGCACCCTATCGCGTCTCGGTTTCACTCTTGGGCTTGGGCCACCCCCGTGTTGTCTTCCGACGGTGGTCGACATGTCCTCCGTCGGGTGGCTTTCCTTCGTCCATTATAAAACAAGGAAGAGCTCGTGATCATGTCCCGGATTGTATGTATCATGATCCACACACATCTTTTGGTCGTCTACATTATTGATCTGCATCTTTGGATAGTGTCCCGAAAGTGTTCAACACCCTCCCTTCGGGGGAGGGACCATCACGAGACCAATGTTGGACAACCGTTTGGATTTAGTTCAGTCGATCATGATGCACACGGGACGAAAATAACTGACTTCGAGCTTTTATTAGTTTTGATCCAAGAATATGAGCATGGTCACTATCTTTCGACCGTCCGGCACCGAACGCTAGGCTAAGAATCACGGCTTAAGCCCAGTATACATAGATACTGTTGCAACTTGATTGACACAATGGGGTGGGACCCCCATCCTACGAGACGAATGAGATGTCCTGTTCCTACCCCTTTGAGACGGCTGACTGTAATGTGTACACCTGTACAGCCATACGTTACCATTCATCCGGACAGGGATGCGTCAGCATGACAAAATACTGCCCTTGACTGCAAAACGCCGTGATACCCACTCTCGGCTGCATTGGTCGTCATTTTTGCCACCAGAGCATGCCTGCACGGTGAGCCCGGAAGAGAATGCGTGCGGACTGAAAGTCGGGGGGCATGAAGTGTCATATACACGTCATGTCCTCCGACTTTCTGTGCCGGACGACGGTTCGATCGACGATGAAGAACGGTGTGAGAGCGAGCGAGTGGTGGGGATTACTTGGTGGGGCTCCATGATGGACATACCACGCAGTATTTATACCCTTCTGCCGAGTGCCCCAAATATTTTACCACGACAAAATAAGCAGCATGTGGAGCTCACCTCACCGTCAAAGGAGGCGATGTCGGACATGTCCATCGATGTGTCATGGCCGGATCTCGAGCACACTATGGATGAACCTGACCGGGATCCAACTCCTGAGCTATAGCTATGCTACGCCCCGGGCCGGACGGCCGCCGTCATGGTTATTTTTTGATTCCTTCGTCCTGAAGGTCCTAACTTCATCCTCGGTCAAATTCGGCCCTGCACTGCGGTAATCAGTCGCTGGTGAGATATCGGCGTGCGGCGTAGCCATGGCGAATCCATCACCTGGGAATTAACACAACGTGGCTGCTGAACGGGAGCTACGAACGTCACGGTTGCTATTCACACAAGGGGGCGGTGGTGAAGTGGCGCGATGCGATGCACTCGGCAGGATCGTCGCGCCATGGATGGGAAAATGCGGAACTTGGCCACGTACCCGTACGTGCTACGCAGCGATGCTCGGACCAGGGGGAGACCGGCCTGCCCAAGCAGATGTCGCTAGCCCCCTCTCGCCCCTCAACCTGCCCCTTTACTCGAATTGGAAGCGTTCAGTGGTACCCTGATGGACCGGAAACCTCGCCACGAGCGAGGTACTACCTGCAAAACGGAGCGAACGGACGCTGGCTTCGAGGCAGAATATTTCTGATGACACACGCTTTGTTCGTGAAATGGGAACGGGTCTGTCATTGTCACTAAAAAGGCAGGGACGCTCTCATACCTACTGGTGGGATGTCGAGCACCGTTGTCGGCCTCATTGAATGACAAAGACAGGCAGATATAAAGAGATGTTAGCCGCAACGTTTGGATGGGGAACGGCCGGGCAATGTGCATGGGTCCAGGTCGCGGAGATGCACGGCGAGCCTGCGACTTCCCGCTGACTCCGGAGACGGGGCTTACATATGTACTCGGCCCGAGTCCACGGGAGCACGGCCCGGACCAGGTCCGCCTGGATAGCGTCCTGACAGTCGAGCGCGGGTGGGCAACACCGTCCGCGGTGGCCGTCCCGCAAGCAGCCACTCGAGAAAATCCAATACTATTTCTGGTGTGATCGGCGACATATGCATATATATGGCCCAGAGACTGCCAGTCACGTTCAGAGCACCGTATGTTGTGACCGCGCTCGTGCCAGGGCGTGACAGGATCACTTCGGCGTTCCGGGCAAGGCTGGGGTAAACCCGGCCAGTCATCGCGAGGGAGTCATTGGCCCCTGTCGACGCAGAATTTGATTATGATGACACAAGCATAAAATGGGGCGACTGCCACGGAATTGCCCCTCCACTTTTCATGGGTAGACTTGTGAGCGGTATAGACAGTGTCGACCGGTTACAAACACACAAGCAGACCACAGTGCATCGGGATCTTACCCGGTAGCTTCCAACACGTTAGATTTCCAGACGTGTTTTCCGTGTCGCTGCAAACCACCACAAAAAGACTTGTCTATTCAGAGCCGTCGCTGGAGAATGGGGAAAGCACCAGATGGAGGTCTGGGCCACCGCTCGCGCGCGCCGACGCTTAGGCATCTCGACAGCTTGTTCGCCGGAGCCAACAATGCCGGAGCCGAGACGTTCACGCAGTCGTCACGGCATACTGGCAGAAAGAATAAAAGGCATAGATTACCATTCAAGTATTGTTATCTCATTCTACACATGTCTCTGTCGTGAGACCTCGACGTATGGATGGAAAAAATGCAACCAGAGGAAGGACAGTATGACGACAAGTCAAATAGAGAATTTGATCGATGATAAGGGTGAACATGCGTCTCAGCTCACACACGCTCGGATCCGGCGAGCGCCGCGAGGCGGTGAGTGCCTTGGTTGTTCATCAACGGGTGGCCCTGTTGCCTTGGTCCTTGATGAAGAAGACCACGAGGATTCCAAGCGCAGAGACTGACGGCTCAGGGACAAGAGAGCCTTGCGAACTTGCTGGACCAGGTGGGGGAGGGGCATTCTGTAAACGGACAGCTCAGGTATGACTAGATAAGTCCAGTCTGAGTGTACTCGTCAGGGAGTAGGATAGGTCGGCAAGGATAAGCAATGACCTTGCAAAACAAAGCGCTCTCCCTCTGGCAGAGGGCGGTGAACAAGATCCAGGGGTGGATACGGGGTCGTTGGGCGCTGCGCAGCGTCAGCACACAAACGAGGGGAGACGCAGAGGACTCGCCAGCCGACCGGTCCCGGGAGGGTCCACCGCATCTGCGCTACGGCGAACGACAAGAGTGATTGCGGCGGTCATCTTGGAACGGAGCCTGTTGCGGACCACTGCAGATTTGCTGGTGGCCTTTTTGGAGGTGCGGAAGTGGAGGCTGAGGTTGCGCCTGTCGAACGCGGCGATGCGAGTCTGGGTGTTGAGCTGGATGCATCTCGTCCTGCTGTCCCGGAGGCTGGGGCGTGCTTGGGGCTCGGTGTGGCCGCAGCGCGCGTGGGTGTGTGTGCGTGCACGGAGGAGGGCGGTGGCGAGGAGGGGGTTGAGGGGCACGTAGTCGGTCGGCTGGTGGAGGACGGGGTTGGGGAGTGCGCGTATGGTGAAGTGGGGGGAGACGAAGGAGGGCAACTTGGATCTCGCAGCGGGGTGTGCGGGGTCGATGGAGCGGGCGGGGTCGAGGAAGCGGGCGGGGGCGTGGGCGGGGAAGGGCTGCACGCGGAGGCGCTCGCGGACGGGGGGGAGACGAGACAGTCGGAGCATGAAAGCAGGAGACGCGTGACCTGGCGACGCGTTCGTTGAATTGTGCCCATGCCCGACACCACCCCGCCGCCTCCCCGCCGCTCCCAGCGCGACAGAAAGCAGGTCCTCCCCTTCGCCGCAGGTGCGTCCGCACCACCCCGCCCCCCGCCCCCCCTCACCCCGTCCAGCCAACAGCCGCAAGCGGCCGCTCGACGACCCCGACCTCACCGAACCCTCCGACGGGGACTCCGACCGCGACGAGCACGAATTCACCCCCGCGAGATCAAGGAAACGCGCAGCCAATCCGCGGAAGCCGAAGCCGCCCCCTCCCGCCAAGAAGCCGCGCACCACCACCGTCTCCTCCAGGCCAAAGCCACGGCGCACCAAGCCAAAACCCGCAAACGGCGCCTTTGATGCCACCAAGCTCGCCACAGACACAAAAATCGCTGCGGATATCGCTCTCTTCAGTGCGTCCGCGCTGTCTCTTCTCCCTCCCTGCCACCCCAACTTGCTCCACAGACACCCTATTAAACCCCTCTGCCGCGCTCCAATCAACCGCCGAGGACTTTCTCCACGCACTCTCCCGAAACCCTGGAACAGCGCAGGCGGAGCTGATCAACTGCATCTTGCGTGCATGTGGCTGCAACGACTCCGTCGACGCAGACCAGGTAATCGACTATGACGGCGTCGTCGATGCGCTCGACAACTTCACAGAGGGACTCAAACAGGTAACACCGGCCCCCACACTCTCCCCGACATGGCTCATCTTCCTTCCCAGGAAAATTCTCCGATATATCCCCTCACATCCAAACTACCCGCTTTCAAGCGTTTTCGCGCGTCCCTCTCAGAGCTCATAGAGCGTCTCGTTTTAGCCGCTGCCGAACTCGGTTCGCTGTACTCCACCGATCTCATCACAACACTGCAAACCTGGGTCATCGCCATGTCTTCCTCTCAAATTCGCTCCTTCCGCCATACTGCTACCGTTGTTGCCCTCGAAGTAGAGACGGCCCTTGCCCAGGTAGCCGCTGCCGTCGAGAAGGAAGCCGAAATCATCGGCCGACAGCGTGAAGGCGACAGAAAACGGAGGGCCGTCAACAAATCCACTGCCGTCCGCGAAAAGGACTTGGACGGCAAAGCCTCCGAAATCCGAAAACGACGCACCGTCCTCGCCGAATATCTCAAAGAAATAATAGACGGGTGTGCTTCATTCTCGTCCTTCTTGCCATCTTCATTTAGCCCCTTTCCAGCGTTTTCGTCCACAGATATCGCGACTTGGATCCCAATATTCGTGCCGAATGCGTCAAGGCCATGACGTCCTGGTTTACACATTATCCTGCACACTTCCTCGATGGTTCATACCTCCGGTACGTCGGCTGGGTCCTCTCCGACTCTAGCACACCCGTCCGTCTCGAAGCCGTCCGAGCTCTGGCCGTAGTTTACGCACAGTCCGAGTACGTCGGCTCACTCACTCACTTTACTGAACGCTTCAAACCACGGTTACTCGAGATGGCCGGAAGCGATACCGATTTGAACGTACGCACTGCCGTCATAGGCGTTCTAAGCGCCATCGATGGCAACGCGCTCCTCGAAGACGAAGAACGCGAACGCATGGCTCTCCTCCTCTTTGACGCTGAAGCGCGCGTGAGAAAAGCAGTATCGGGGTTCGTCGCCGCACTCTGGCAGGAAGTAGCAGACGAGCGTGTCTCGGCCATCCCAGGACGTAACAAGGGAGAAAAGGCCAAGTCGAGAGCGGGCGTCAAGGCTTTGGCCTCGTTGCTTGTCAAGTGGAGCAAGGCCCTTGACCGTGCGTCTGAGGCTGCCGAGGATGAGAGTGAGGCCGGTGAGAGCCCGCCGACTCGACGCATACACCTGCCGTCTTCGAGCGAGATCGACCCGAGAGGTCGGATTGTGCTTGCTGTCGAGGCGTTGTGGGACGACGTTGATGCTGTCAGCGACTGGGAGTGTATCCTGGAAGTCCTATTACTTGATCATTCAGCAGGCAGAGACGAAGACATGGACGGCCCAGATTCGCTCGTAGAGTCTGTGAGGAACACAGTAGATCCTGCGTGGCGGTTATCAGAAGTGGAAGAAACCGTCCTGCTCGAGGTACTCGTTGCATCGCTTCGCCGCACAAACCTGGCGTCGACAACCGCAAAAAAGGTTTGCCTCCCGTTACCGCTTGTACTAACGGGGCTGAGATCGTGTTTCTGGTATAGGGCGACGATGGCACGGCCGTGTCTGACCTGACACGCGCTTTGATCAAGGGACTGCCCAGGCTGTTCATCAAGTACCAAACGGACGAAAATCGTATATCCGAAGTTTTGCTTATCCCACCATTGATGAACCTCGACCTTTACCTTGAGATGCGAATGATGAACGTGCGTCACGAGATTTCAGTCAGCGTCGACCGATGAGATAACAATATGTCGTAGGCGTACGCGAGCCTCTGGGACGACGTGTCGAAACAGTTCTTCTCCCACTCCTCACAATCCGTGCTCACCAAAGCTGTTTCGGTTGTTCGGCATTTCATGGCCGCCACGTCGCTGACAAACACGAATAGCACCAAGATCCTCGAACTCGAGGATGAACTGGCGACGCAATTGCGCGACGCCGTTGCGGGTCACGAAGAGATCGAGGTAGCAACCTTTTCGGAAGATGAAACAATCGCCTTGGGCGCCATATGTGCGCGGATATGTGCGTTGGCTGGCTCCAGAGAGATATGCGCTTGGATGGAGGAAGACGAGGGCGGTAAACAGAGCAGCGCGTGGGATATCGTGTCCGCCCTCGTCGAGAGGGGCCGTCTGGGATACAAGGAAGAGGAACGGGTGTGTGTGGTCGTCTCTGCATCTGGTTCACGAAACCCAAACTAAAGTGATTCCACGGACCGTCAGATGGTTGAGCAGGGCTTGCATCTGCTTGGGTTACATGTCATCTGGAAGGCCCGCAGTCTACCTGAAGCCAAAGACACGTCACCCGACAGCGAAAAATTCCGACAAACGTTGCGCGAGCAACGCGACTCGTTAGTCGAGAAACTTGTCGACTATGTCGTCGGACAACAGTCGAACACGGCAGAGGGCGTCAAACGCGCGGTGGGTCCCAATATCGTGCTGTGATGCACGTCTGATCTCTGGTCTGCTTCGAACTTGTAGGCGTTCCAAAACCTCATGAATCTTCATATCTTGTTCTACCCGAGTCAGGCCACATCATCGCGCGGCGATGTCCTGCCCATGGAACCACTGTTTCTCCAACTCGGGGAGGAGGTGCAGCAGCGCTGCGCAGGCTTCATCGCCTCCACCATCGAGCAATATGCAGAGTTGTTGGAAGATGGCAGTCGCACCCAAGATGAAGAACCCGAAAGCGAATTGGATAGCTCCGGAGAGGAGGAGCCCGCGCCCAGCGCGAAAGATGGAAAAGGTAAAGGCAAGAATTATTCCAAGGCGAGAGCGAAATCGTCCGTCGAACCAGGTACGCTTTCACCCGCATTTATGCACTTCCACGGCAACACGCACCTTTAGACCATGCCCCGGCGAGATCGACACTCGAGCAAGAATACCAGTTCATGGCAACGATATCGACGTTCTTGCGCGCGATCCGTGCAGGAGTGGTACACGTCCAGCACAGCGACGTTTTACTTGCCAACTACGGCCGCCTTGGCCCCTCCTTTGATCTATGTACCAAGGTAATCATTGACGTGTTGCGCGAAGAAGGGATGCTCAACGACAACGGTGACTTGGTCGTGGAAGTCATCAAAAAGGCACTCTTGGAGGTACATTCCTTTCCACCGACGTGTTTCGTGCCCTTTTGATGTCTTGCACTCCCGTAGTCGTTTTCGCTCGTGATAGACGCGGTCGTGAAAGACGAGGAACAGATGGTTGGACTCGCAAAGCAATTGGCAACGAGTTTTCTCGTTCGCGGCGCGCAGCTCGTGGTCGTACGTCGGCTAGACAGCCAGCATATCGTCAAGGTGCACAAGGATCTGCTCAAGGAAACGATCAAGAACGTATCTACGTACGAAAAGAGCAAGCACAAAAAACGGCTGAATGTGTCCGTGTCATTCTTCAGGGCGTTGGTCCCGCTGTTGAAAGGCATAGAGAACCGGGACGCGTTAACCATGTGCGTGTGTGTCCGCATCGTCCGCGCGCTGAATGACGATGTCGCCGCCTCCAGAAAAGCGTACTTGGATCAGTTGGTAAGCGATGCCAAGGTGGAGGTCAAGCCGACGGCCAAGATGTGGGAGCCCCTACGGGCGTATGAAAAGAAGCTTGTGTCAATCATGCATAAAGGTGCGTCCAGATGGTGTCTGCCGATGGCCTCGTCCGTCATGGTTGCCTGACGTTTAATGGGATGGATAGGTGCAGGTGGCAAAGGCCGGAGGGCCAAAGGGGGCGCAGTGGTTGGAACGAGCGACGAGGAGAGTGGTCCGGAGGCGGAGGCAGTAGAGGCGGGGGTAGAGACAGAAGAAGCAGCGGCACAGCAGAGTCGAACGAAAGCGACACCGAAACGGAGACCGAAACCGAGGGCGGTCGTACGGCGTCCACCGACACCATCTGAACACGAGGAAGGCGGGCAGAGCGATGTCGAGATGGACGCTGGAGGTGTAGAGCTGGGTGGGGAGGCGGGCGCACATGCAGAGGGGACCCCAAAGAATCGGACAAGAACGGGGGAGGGCGATGAAGTCGTGACACCTCGTGCAGAGCCGTCGACGAATCAAGTGGTGGCAGACACGGAGCCGAGGCCATCTTTGAAGCGACGGCGAGCAGACGAGGAAGAAGTCGAGGCCGAACTCGGTGCAGGGGTGGAGGCGGGAGTGGAGATGGAGATGGAAGCAGAGACGGACGGCGGTATCGATCCTGGCGCAGACGACGGCCCGGAGAGTCCCGACGAAGTGCCGCCCTCCGAGTCGACGGCGCAGACGAGTCCGACAAACGAATTCATTATTCGGCGGAAACGTGCACGACACTAGACATGGACCTTTTTTTTTTGTTGACATTTTTCCCTTCCATCATATCTGTTGTTGTGTCTTTTTTTATGCTTATTTTTCCCCGTTACTGTAATAAAGAGAAGAAGCGGAATACGGTTTTCTGACCTCCTCACGCACTCGTGACTCTTGTGGCAGGACATGACTCTGATGTCCTCCCCGCATGTCAGGCACAAAACTGTCTTCCAGTGTCTGGAACCGCTCGCTAGGAGCCTGCCAGGAGTGATTCGAGCTATCGATGAACGGCAGTTCCCTGAACGGACATAAACCCTAGCATCATCGATTACGCGTAATCGAACTGGTCGTAGCAAGCGAGCTGGGTGGGATACATTATGCGAAAAATAGCATGCGTAACAGCATCTCCGAGTCGTCAACGACGAAATGCCCCAAAAACCGAAAAATAAAGAAGGTCTTGAGACTGAAAAGAGAAGAAGAAAGAATCCCAAAGCCGAAAAGAAAGAAGAGATATAAGTTATCGAGTAAAAAAACAGTATCGTTAGTTTTCCATCGAGACGGATACCGTCGAGTCATTGCACCATGATCGCGGGGCAGGTTGCTCATTACATGGCCCCGATCACACGGGACCGCTACATCAGAGAGAAGGGTGATAAGCAGCCGGCCAGGAAACAGAACAAGAGGCACAAGTGCTTACGTCGAGAATGGCGCTCCGCGTCCGAGTCGTTCTGTCCACCCACTCCTTCAGGCAGCGCGTGCCATGAAGATGGAGCGACTCGGACGCAGAACGCGCGCGAGAGCCCACCGCGTGCGTATCAATGTCGGCGCCGTCTAGCATCGACGTCGACAGGGTCGATACAGATCGACGCCCCACGGACCACCCCGAGGACGAACCGCTCGGCGACACACTCAGCCCAAGCATCTCGTATACATCGCGCTCAACTGTCTCGAGCGTGGGCGCGTCGGACGTGGGCGAGGGAAGGCTGCACCTTCTCGATCCAAGCGCAAGCGACGCACCTGTGAAAAAAAAAGAAACACCAAGAGGGACGTGGTATCAGCGGAAGCACATTGAAGAAGAGATGGAAGATGACTCCGCACCTGTCTGCAACGCAGATCTTTCTGGCAAGCAGTGCAACGATAAGCGCGGTAGGGGTGGCATGGTTTCATCTGACTGTACGAGGGTCCCTGGGCGTGGTGGAGTATTGCTCGACGAACGCAGACCTGGCCGTTGCCTGCTGCGTGGCCGCAAGCCAGCCTGTGATAAGCGCGTGCTCGACTTGCGCACGGCCGAGACGTGCGCCAAACGCTTGGCGACCCCCAAAGAGGTGGCGGGCGAAGAGCGCACATCGCCGTCGACTCTGAGCTCGCCATCGGCATGCACATTGCCCGATA
This sequence comes from Boletellus deceptivus, assembly GCA_038090195.1. Classification (NCBI taxonomy): domain Eukaryota; kingdom Fungi; phylum Basidiomycota; class Agaricomycetes; order Boletales; family Boletaceae; genus Boletellus; species Boletellus deceptivus. The sequence goes on from JBBPMG010000110.1 coordinate 41,930, forward strand.
TGCATCCATTGAGCGTATCGTAATCTTTAGCGATGCCCTCGGCGTGTCTCCATGCTTCGTCCCGTTCTGTCGTGAGCGTATCGACGTGTTCCTGCAACCTCTCCTTCTCTGTCATCTGTCGAACAAATACACCGTTGATTTTTCGTATCGCCAACGCAAGCGCGCTGGCATTGTGAACTTCACGCAGGCTTTGGAGCTGTGTCATCCGCAGAACGATACCATGCATTCTCTCCGCAAGGTTGTCGAGCGCTAATAGGATCTCCGCGAGCGATTCCATCGCATGTGAGGCATCATGGGTCTCCCCGCCTTCAATTTGACCAGCCAGCGCACCCATCAACGTCCATCGTTTGCGCGAGAGCGCCTTGTATTGCGTCTTGACATCTGTATGCTCCAGCTCCAGACGATGCATCTCATCGGCGATCTCTCCCTCCAGTACTTCAGGTCTCAGCAACCGGATGGATGAGCCCTCGGACGATTGCTGGATTGCTCGCGATACAACAGCCTGAAGTTGCGCCGACGTAAAGGTCCACTGAGCAGCCTCCAGCGTCAGTCCCCGCCATTTTGGCACGGGCGTCTGAAACCTAGGCGGAGGTATCGAAGCGGCGCGTTGGAGTTTGCGCCATGGCGATGCCAAGGGACCAAGATCACAGCTTTCCAAAGAAGATACAGAGCCGCCTCTGCTATGGTTCCCGAGATCTCCAGCTCCGCTTGGCTGACGTGGTCCGATGGGGGGGCGTGGACGTATTCTCCCACGATCCCGTATTGAGCCTAACATTATGAGGGGGGAATCGGAGATATCTCGGTGGCACTGGTCAGAAGAAGGTCTCGGGGACAAGGGGTGCGGGACATCGGAACCGGGATAGTACGCTGTCCTCTCTGATACGACAGCGTGATAAGGCGGAGGTGGAAAGAAAGAAGGGGAGATGGGCTCGTCTGATTCGTCTGATTCGTCTGATAAAGGAGTGGAAACGATAGGCGTCGGGGAGGGCGACAACTGCTCACCCGATGGAGCCAGCACTGACGGGTAGTGTAGGAATGATTCCCCGAGAATCGAGCACGACACAAGCGACAGAGACTTTGAAGGATCACGTATACTGACGGCCGTAGTTGTCAAGGAAGGAGACGACTGCCGTGGACTCACTGATGATGAAGCTGCCGCAGGGGGAGAAGTGGGGTGCGACTCATGGACCGAATCGGTAATAGGATCAGAGGCCAGTGGTTCGACAGATAGACCTATGACAGGAGAAGCAAGAGGCGCCGTGTGGGGTAGTGTACCAACGTCACCAATAAACAGAGGTGAAAAGAACAAAGATGAGTGCCGTGCGAGTGCCCGAAGAGCTTCTTCTTCCAGTAAACAGGAACTCGAGGTGGAGATATGAGCGAGCGGATGAGGACGGACAGAAACCTGATCGTTCACGTGGTTTCTTGATTCCATTGTGTTTGTCGACGACAGAAGTTCTCTTTCGTCAGAGTCAACCTCTTCTTCTTCCATCACCTGCGTGCATAACAGTAAACTGAACTTTGGGGGTGCAAATAAAGGCGTCTCTCGTCTAGGTAAAAAGGATGACCGGGACCTGCGCAGTATACCATAGTTATCGTCTGTCTGTCGCCTACTGGCGGCCCGAATGCTAGGACGCAGCACTTCGGTTGCAAGCCCGGCAGATCTCGGGGCCAGTGGATATCCATGCAGCATCTGGCTGTCGCCCACTTCAAGGAGACTATAACCTGGCGACCAGAATGAGGAAAAACCCACGGGAGTCTCAGGGAATGTCTGATGTCCTGTTGATCCACTCGACGGAGAATGCGATGAAGGACTCGAGCCAGAGCTGAGGGTCATATCATAGTTGAGTAGCTCCCCGTAGTCATGCTCTAGCAATGTTCTTGATGATATACCACAGCCTTGGTGCAAGACAGAGGTTATATCCAACCGATCCTTCATGGCTATGAAAAAAGCTCTCAGACTCGAACACGGTGTAAGAGGAGGAAGTAAACATACGACCACTCTGAATAAAGGGTAATCTGCCCGCTCTGCGCCTCCGCTTCGTGTCACTACACTTGACCAGTGGGGCGGTGTATGAGTCGTTCGAGTCCAAACCAGGAGAAGCGACCACTACCAGAGATTCTGGAGGAACAAAATCGAACTCGTCCAAGCTATGTTCGTCAGAGCTCAGCGCAGACGATCCTTCCTGTGATAAGCGATACATTATTCTCGAGGGACTGATAGGCAGTGCGACCTCGACCGCGGTCTTGGGGACATCAAAATCAAAACCATTAATGGCTTGCCTGGAGGCCGAGCCAATGTTCGTCTTCTCTGGCTCCACATCAGAAATAGCAGACGGCAGGGCGCTGGCTGACGTGTACGCTGCCTGGGAAGGGATTTCCTGTGCGCGAGACATTTGCTGTGGGATGTCAGAACTGATTAGCATCCCAGGAGGTGTCAAGTGGTCCGAAACGGAATATTGTGACTCAGAGCTCTCCCCGGACATGATAGTAGGTGAATGAACCGGATTAGAAGGTACATTGACCGATATGGAGGGCACTGAAAAGATCATATCGGACGCGGAAACGGGCTCGCGACTAGGCAAGGTCGCAGAGTCCTGGCGCACGAGTCCACTCCGATGCCGCGAACCGTTGCGTTCACTTGATAAAACCAAGAATGCAGAGGACATCAGAGCACGCGTGAGTGAAGTTCCGGAACCCGCAGAGAAACTGTCCGAGGCCGAAGGTGAAGGTGGGCTCAACAAGGCACCGTTGGTGCCCGACTGGGACGCCTTGGCAACAGAAACTGCAGGCGTAACGTCCGAACGTCCAATCCAGTTAGGGTTTGCGTCTGGGATTACGATAGGTGCAGGTGCTGACTTCTTGCGGGAGATGGTGCCCTTTGGATACCATGCGGAATCAGGTGCCTTTTTTTTAAAAAAAACTCACAATAAAGGTATGAAACGTACAGGAGACGCGCGGATTGAGCGACCGGTGGATGGCGATGGCGAGGAACTCGTGCAAGTCACCTGCGCCGAGTTCCTCTGGGCTACCCTGGCGCGATGAAGAGATGATCTACGAGCACAATTCCTACTGCCAAGTAGCTCTGGGGAAAACCAGTTCTCGCAAGAAGCCGGGAGATCCAATTCCGCCAACACTGGGATCCGGGCAGCCGATGGCGGTATAGACTCTTCATTGATGTCGAGCACCACGGGCGATGGAAGGGACGGCGGTGACGGTGACGATGACGATGACGATGATGATGACGATGATGGTGACGATGACGGTGACGGTGACGGTGACGGTGACTTTGGGTGAGAGGGAGATTCTTGAACCCCGTTCCTCTTGCGCCTACCCTTCCATCGAATGAAGCTTGATAACATCTGCCTGAGAACAGTCTACACCTAGCAGAGCCGGAAGACCCCGAACGGGAAGCCTGTGAAAAATAAAAGACACGAAGCAAAAGTAAAGAGCGCCGTAGAGGGGCTGGCGCGACAAAGATTGGTATATATCATACCTGACAACCCCGGTAGTTCGCATCATGGATCGGGGCAGCGCATCAAGACCCTCAGCCTCCTATGGACAGCCTCTGATCAACAAAGCCCGGTCACACATAAACGTGGACAAACGGTACAGCATGTTCGTTTCGCCGGTTATCGTAACAAATAGTTGCGAACGGCCAACGCTTTCGACCAAGCCTACTAGCAAGCGCAGGAGGTGACACAGTTTTGGTGGGTGTTTCGCGAACGAACTAGTCTCGTCCACTTGGGAGCTACTTTTGGCGGCCGCAGGGACTTGCACGGGTTAAGCTGAAAGAGAGCGGTCCACATCGTGTGACTGGCGAGATCATCGGCAGCCACCATGACGACATCCTCCCGCCAACGTGGGGGACCCATCCTGATCACGACGCTGTTCTGATTTACTAGCTGCAACAAGTCTGTGCATCAGCTTTTTGTCACGGGCAGTGAGGACAAAACCTAGAATTGACCCTCTCCCATCAAACGCTCTGCCACCCTATTACTTTTCGTCGGACCCGTCAAGAGGCATGCCATGATGCTTCCTCCAGACATGGTGGTAACAAGACATGTTCGTATCATTGGGTAGCATCTGTACATATCCATACCACTGCCGTGCGCAACAAGAGTGTCCATTAAAGCGACCCGACCTATGCACTGATCAGTGTCTGTGGTCCAAACTCGAGGTGCGGTGCTTGCGACAACCCGCGAAGACACCATCTACGCTTCCAGTTAGGTCGCTGGAAAGATGGGTGTCGTCGTGAACGCCAGCGATAGATCCTAGGTCGTCACGCATGCTCTACGCTGGCAGGTCCCTCATTCCCTACACAAGTTACAACCAGACATGGCATATTTCGACGTGAAACCTCGCTTCGCACATTTGGTGTCTCGTTTTTGCCCTCGAGGAAACCCTGTCGCCCGCGAACCAGTGAAAATGAAGTGCGTGGCCATCATCGCTTTCCCTCTGACGTGCGAACAGCTCCACCGGCGTATCCCCAAACAAATTCCCTCCTGATAGAGCCAACCTCGGCTCCGTTATGCGGTGATGCAGTGGAGTCCAAGACGTCCACAGCCGATGTAACATCACTGATGTCATGATCTACTGACGACCCAGAGCCTTGAAGAAGACGCTGCGCTGTCCCCGTCGACCACGTCAGCGTGTGCAGCCTCTGCGCATCCAAACTGGATGTCGCCTGAACGCCAAGCAGGCCCGTCGTAAAATCACCAACGATCATCACATTGCAAAGGCAATGCTCTCCAAGTCGCCATGCTGTTCAAACATATGTCGTGGGTAACCGATGCAGTCGTAGCACGGGGACACGCGCGTTCGACGCTACTGACCGTCATACCATGCGGGAAGGCTCCACGTGATACTCCTTGGCGTACCCGACTTAACGCCTCATCTCGACCATGGGCTTAGGGGAGTTGGGGTCATCCCCGTTACGGTGCGACAAGGGCACCGGCAGCGGGGCCTGTCTGTCTTGTCACAAAAGCAACCGCCGCATCCACGGCAAGTTTTGTCGGTCGGTGTCTAGACTCATCGACGATATTTGGGCTCGCCCCATCAGTCGCGACGCTTGTCCTTTACAACAAACATCACAATTCATTCACCTATCTCATTGACCGAATCCCGCGAACTCGCACAGAGCCAACAAGACAGATTATCCATATAGAAACGTCACTCGTTGACTCATGTCAAAGCTGTGCGCTGAAGCCTGAAACATAGCTCCGGCACGAGAGACGCCGAACCGCGAGTCGCAATTCCTATGGCGAGCGAAGTGAGACCGGATGCGACATTGTGTAACTGAGGATCACGAGAGTACCGATACATCTCTGGGTATGAATGCGGACTGGGTTCCACCGTATTCTCACATCGTATGTGCCAACTCTGATTGATCAAGGGACCAGCCAGATATCACAACAGGAAGCACAAGAAAGCAAAGAAAGAAAATGAAAAGGTAGGATAATTATGTGCCTGATTAGGAGGAAGAGAGCGTAGGGGTTACGAGGTGTAGACGCAGGATGGCCGATCTAGGGAGTACACTCGACGGAGGACATCGTGTGTGGAGGGTTATGGAAGTACGCGGGCGCACGGATTGATCCAATGCAGATGGGACGTGCGTACCAAACGGGACCCCTTGACTCTCTGATCAACAAACGAAAGTACGGAACGGATGTTCAAATTCCAGTGAAACGCTCCGCCCGGAGTGGGTTATAATGATAGGGAAGATGCGATGCAAGTGCGTAAAGTCCATGGTGCGGCGACGATGGCCAAGTCAGGAACGATCGAGAGCGGAATTCGAACGAATGAAAACTATAGTTGATGGTGGTGAACACACGTCAAACACAGGTACAGGAGGCGTAGAAAAGCTGTTCCTTACTAAAGATATGATAGACCTTCTCAACTATGCCGAAACGGTTGCAGCTTTTCCAACACTTCTTCCATGCGCTGCTGGGGGTCAAAGTTGGGATCGAGTGGACTGTCCACAGACAAAGATTGGACCGATGGGTTACTCCCCAACGCCAAGGTGGATGCAGCCGAAATACGGCGAAGAGCTTTGGAAGCTCGCCTTTCCTCTTTTAGCTTCTGCCGTTCTGCTCGTGTAATCCCGTCGGTCCGTTCAGGGATAATCGACAACGATGGGGTCACCAATGATGTAGTCTCTGAGAGCGTTGAAAACGACGCGACCGACATCGACATGTCGGAACGGAATCCCGAGGTAGCAGTGATCGCAGTCGCGGCGATTCCTTCACCCCGCTGTTCGGCCGCTGATTGATCGAGTAGACGCCCACTGTGATGGGAAGAGCTAGACGGCAACGGCGACTTCCGCCTGACAACGTCAGCTGCATCACCCTCCTGAGTGCTGAGCGAAGAACGCGCCAGGTTCGCAGCCGCGTCAATGTCGCTGACGGCGCCATTGTGTATGACAAGCCAGCGAAGGCCCTCGATCTCCCTCAGCTTCTTCCGAATGTTACGCTCGAGTTTCTCAATGGTTTTCGTCATCGCCATACGATCGTCTTCGTAACGTTTCGTAACGGTGCCGATGTATTCCTGAAGTTGAGCGTTTCTCCGGCATTCTTGAGCAAGCGCCTCTTGCAACTCTTCCACGGTTACATTCGGCGCGACAGTCCAGTCAGCAGGAGACCTCGGCGGTGACGAGTTGTTCGACCTGGGAACGACACAGTCAGGGACCATTAGATTGGACGTGACAGATAAAGTATTTGCTCTGGGGCGCGGAAATGCTAAGCGATGAGGCGGGGTGGATGGAACCGAGTGGGTGCCTAGAATGCCAACACCAGGGTCGGGAGAGAGGGGGGGCGTTGGCAACGGAACCGAAGGTGGCGGACCGTGCGACGCCGACTGCGTGGGCCCGTTCGAAAGTTTCGGGAGCCTGGACGAACGCTTGGAGCTCGAGGCCGAATGACTCGAATCGTTTGCTCTAGACGTATCGGTGTCGCTCCCGGAAATGCTAGCAGTGCGGCGATGACTATTTGAACGCCCATCCTGAGAAGAAGCGTCGCTATGGAGCGTCCTGGCACTAGCGTTGTCAACCGTGCCAGGTGATAGGTGCGAGGGAGGACCTCCAGACCCCCGCGACAGCCGAGAGACGCGCTCGGCTGAATGAGGAGAAAAACCCTTTTCTGTCAGTGTTGATCGAGGGATGACTGTCGACGGGGGAATTGGAAAGTGAAGGGACGGAGTCAGCGGCGTAGCCGGGGTCGTAGGCGTGAGTTCGCCGCTTTTCTTCGGAGGGTCCGCAAGCGATATATATACAGGTGATGCCGTTGAGGGAGTCTTCCGAGACTGCTGAGGCTTCTTGAGTTTATCAGGGAGGGTGAACAGATCAGAAAAGTCCTCTTCATCTCCGTTTCCCGCGGCAGTTACATGAGACCCTCGCAACGGCCGGGGGGTAGTTGAACGACTGTGCATGCTCGAATGCTGAGATTCTATGGATGGTGTCCTTATCTCAGGAACAAGCGAGGACGATGCGGGAGGGGACAGAGGAGCTGGTGTATCTGGCTTCAGGATCATAGTATTACGGGCTTTGTTATTTCTGACTGGTGTTCGTAAAGGAGTGAAATGGGCCGCGAGCTTGGACCCGAGTGAGGAAGAGTATGGTTCCGTCGACGGAAGTTTGGAAGGCGAAGGCGGGTCCGCGGATGCGCCGCCGGTTGAGGGGGTGATCATGAGTACCGTATGCCTGCCGAACAGGGAGTCAGTCGACGTCGATGAGAAGACCAAGACCCGCCCGATCGTTCCCCGTCCCGGAAACGGATCATGAGTCCATGGACCCATGTTCAAGCCATGGTTCAAGCCAAAGGGCGTAGCCACATGCGACACCTCCATTAGGCCCCGCCGACACTCACCCGTTTCCAAAAGACCGGCGAACGGTGTTTACCGGGGAGACCGGGGGGATCCCGTTGCCCACAGACTTTCGCGACAACGGCAGGACAGGCGCAGACGCAGGTTGTTCCACGGGCTTTTTGCGACCCAGGAAAGGGAGCATCGACCGCCGACTAGCAGCTTTTGTCGACGCAGCGTTTTCGCCTTGCCTAGGAGTGGAGGATGGGCCAGACCCAGCACCCGTGCGGAAGGCATGACGAGACCCGTTTGCAGAACGGAACAGCTCAGAGAAGTCGGGTGCCTTGGTTCGGGCGCGCTGCGCTGTGTCCGAAGTACCCATCCTTTTTCCACTCTGGCTGCCGAGGATGCTGGGAGGTACCTCAGGTCAATGGTGCGGAGTACCCCGGGGTTGACACTTTTTAAGAGAGGGCAGGCCGAGGAGAAAGCGAAGGGGTATAGTAGGTGCGCGACACCGGAATCGTGCGCTCTTCGCGTACGACTACAGTCATAGCAATTTTTTTTTTCGGCCCAAACACAATTGTGTGGTGTCAAAATCTTGTTGGCGGGGACCCACAGCCGTGACTACTCACCAACGAGCCAAGGCACGGAGCGCCGCACTGAAACAGCGAGGGCGGGGACGCGGCGGGGGTGGGCAGGGAGATAAATGTATGCAGCGAGCAGCTTGGGCCCTTCATATCGATAATATTGTTCTTTGTGATGGGTACACAGCTTCATATCGGGGTGGCTCCCATTCCCCGATACGCGGGGCCACTGAGCGGGTGTACCTGCAATTCATCTTCGCTTAAACGGCGACTCTCATCAAGTTCCGCCAGACTTCCCGAAGCTCCAACTTGGCTAGGAACGGTGACCGCATGGTTCACGGGAAGGGTACCATAACAATACAAGTGGCAGAAGACAGTATTACTTTGCGCACGACACGCTCTCATGTGGCCACAACGCTTGGCCAGGTGGGGGAATGGAAGTCTGCATTGCCCGTTTCATCCGTATTTTTAGCCAGTCGCCTGCCGTGCCCATTTCAAGTTTGTCCAATCGTAGATGGAGCTGAGCTTCGCAGCCTCGACAACCTTGATCGGCCCGTCGTCGCCTGCGAACTGCGGTACGAGCTCAGGACGGATGGGTCTGTCCAATGCTTAACAGCCTTGATGTCAACATGCGCTGGTCCGAACTTGGAGAGATCCGTACCTCGGGCGGCGGCATTGTCAAACTCGCTTGCGCTGAACGGTGGATTAGTCGCTAATGATGACTGATTGGATTCCCGCGAAGCCCACCCGTCGCGACGCAGAAAATAGTCGTGTTTTTCCATGTTACTCAGGGAATAACGAATGGACGGTTGGATTTGCAAAAGCTGAGAATCGGGTCAGATCCAAGCCGAACCGACGGCGACAAGCACAATGCCTACTCCTTCCAGTAGGTTCACCACCAAGGGGTCGAGGCCCTCGAATCTGGAGTACGTCCGTTCGCCTTGGCAGGGCGTCTGGGTCCAAGCAACATATGCATGTGTGTCATTTTCAGTGTCGAAAAGGACCTGCAACGGAGTAAACGTAGGGAGACATGTCCTGAATACATGAGTGCCTTACCTGGTGGTGCTGTGACTCCAGCTCGAAAAGGATACATCCGAGCGCCCACCAGTCGACCGCCGCGCCATAACGCTTGCGCCTGTGGGGAGGGACTTGCTTATTCCGCAGTACTTCGGGAGCCATGTATGATGGGGTGCCTAGAAATTCGGCCGCGTACACGTTTTCTTGACAAAGGGGGCTCCCAGTGGGTTCCAAGTAAGAAAGCCCAAAGTCGATGATCCGGACGTTCTCGCGAGAGTCGATAAGGATGTTTTCCGATTTGAGATCACGATGAAGTATCCCCATTTCATGCAGGGACTGGATGCCGAGAGCCTGTGATGGGTCAGAATAAACATCACTCGGCAGTCACAAACAGGCGCACCATCTGTGCCATCCACTGACGCGCATGTGCTCTGCACCTCTCTGGATCGGTGGCCAGATACATACCCATGTCGGTGGTCATGAGTTCCTGGGGGACGCGGTCAGCGGGACAAAAGGGAAGAAGACCTGTCACGCTCACCATGGCGAAGAAGACGGTGGTTCCGTGCTGGATGGATCTACTGAGCTCGATGATGAATTGCCTCCCCCTGTCTCCCGCCCTCGACTTCACCATCCGTCTGAACATTCTGAGCTCGACCTTGACGGATCTCGTCACGTCTGGATGCTGGACGGATCGGAACACCTTGAGACACAGCAGTCGGCCGGTGCTTTGGTCCTTGGCAGCGTACGCGGATGCGAACCCGCCGTTTTGGACACAGTACAAGAGATCAAAGGGTCCATGGACGGGGAAGCTGGAGGTGGGACATGTATCGGGGGTGCTGATATCGTGGCACGGCGGGGGGCGCGTCAGAAAGGGAGGTTGTCGAGCACCGGCCGCGAGGAGCTTGAGCTCCTGAAGGGGGCACACCGGAGGGCGATCCCTCTGGCCCGCGGACGCATGTCGGGCGTGGGTGTACCTGGCGAGGGGCGAGCATGGGCTCGGCTGGGGGGATGGCTTGAGGGTGCTGACGGGGGTGGCGACGCACAACATTTGGGGGCGAGGAGGCCATGGCCGGGCCGTACATTAATAAGTGCAGGGGGAGACAATGGCAGCCAGCCCACCGTGTGGCGGACAAAGGGCGCGGTGGACGGAACCCTAACCCGAGCCGCCATGTCCTCCCCGCTCGCGACCCCGCACACGCCCAGCCTCCGCCGTAGCACCGAGAGCTATGGCGAGCGGGCCCTGCGCAAGTTCAAGGAGGAGCCCCTCGTCCCCATCGGTCAGTCCCCTCCCTGTCGCGTCCCGGCCATCCCCCAAGCCCCCCCTCCTGCCCAGGCACCCTCGCCACGGTCGGTGCGTTCACCATGGCCGTCATCAAGCTGAGACGGCGCGAGTCTCGCTCCCTCAACCACTGGATGCGCATGCGGGTTGCTGCACAAGCATTCACCATCGCCGCCGTCTGCGCGTATTGCTGGGGCCCCAACAAGGACAAGGCCGGGCAGTCCCCGGAAGAGCTCCAGGCAAGACGAGACCAGCAGTTTGACAAGGAGAGAAGGGAATTCCAGGACCGTCTCAAGATGGCCGAGGCTGAGTGGAAGGAAGCGCAGAACCTCGCAGCAGACGCCAAAAAGTAGCCTCCCCCACCCAAGCTGCATAGATGTATTCCTCTCTCTACCCCATATCGTAACAGCTAGATGCATGTGTGGCTCTCGCCGGTCTGTTTTCTCAGGTCTCTGTTCTCTCCCGGACGTCATCCCGCTCTTCCACTACGAGCCGCCCACCGCCGTACAGCTGGTTGACAACGGCGCACCGGCGAAGCACCTGGAGCTCCTTCACGGCCTCGTTGTACGCCAGCGACAGTTTCGCCGAGTCTTCTTCAGCCTACAAATGACTGAGCATCGTCGCGCCGTCTTTGCAGCGCCCAGAACGCACCTGCATGTTCCGAAAGTTCTCCTTGGTCCTCCGCAGGAAATAGTTGCGGAAGTTGTAGGAACTGAATGCCTTTGCTGCACGAAGCGTCGAGCCATACAGGCCGAGGATTGCTTGCGGCGATGGTGGAGCAGCCATGACGGATGGCTATGTGGCAGAACGCAAAAAGGGCAACTGCGCGCGGTGTGTCTAGGATCAGCAAGTAGTATGTAGTGTGTACTATGCTACTGGTCGGCACCCTCCAGCAACAAGCGCTTCAGGATCGGTGCGAGCTGCTTGCGTGTGACTGCCAAATTCTTTTGCTTGTAGACCCGGGCAGCGATGCCCTCGCCAAATGGCGATCCCACCGTCTCTCCGGCCTGCTCCTCGACGGATTCCTTCTCGTCACCGCTTCCGTCCTCTTCCTTCCCGTCCCCTCCCGCATGCCCACCAAAACCATAGCGTTCAAAGTGGGTCCTCCTGGCCTGCAGAGCCTTGTTCGCCTCGAAATCCTCGAAAAATACCTGCGGCAGTCTGGGTCCGGTCGCGCTCTCATCTATCACCCACATCAACTCCCGCCTCGACTTCCCTCGCTTGTTCTTGTAGGTCGTAAGCACGCCGAGGATCGAAAGATCGCGCTCCCGAACCCATTCCCGAGTCGCAGCCACCACCAAAGTAGGCGATGACGAAAAGTAGGTCGACAGCGGCAGCGGCACGGTGGCCAGTCCCGCCTTTATCGAACCGGGACCATCGCCAGATACGGCGGAGGAAACGTCCAAGAGGTACTCTTTGTAGTCTCTCCGGAGTAAATCCCGCGTGGTGAGGTGAGATACTGCAGTCTTCTTGGTGTTGAGCGTGTCCGAGAGCGATTGGATCCATGCATTGTCGGGCACTTGCTGGGGGCTTTCCGTGGCTTGCTCGCCAATGTTCCCCGAGGCCGCAACATTGGCTCGAGGAAGGAGCCACGCAGACGCTTCATAGTCCACGTCGACAGCCTTTCCGCCTTTCCGTAGACCGTGCGTGTCGATGACGATCGCACTCAGTAAAAGCACAGCTAATTCTGCGGGTATTTCGAGTGTTGGGTATGACATGATCGCTCTGGTGACGAGCGACGCGCAGCTCCCTGCTGGCTCGATGATCCTAGGTGACGCCGTATCAACATGCTTTCCCTCGTCTTCGTGGTGATCGATGATCGCCGTCACCCGCGCGCCCGGAGAAGCATAGGAAGAGTGAAGACTGTTGTGATCCACCAGCGCAAAGGTCGTCCCCACATACGGCGAGGGTAGATCTTCCGGGCAGAGAAGTTCATGAAACCCTTCCTGGATACCCGCTATTTGTAACGCGTAGAGGTTCTCCGCCCTCAGGACAAAATCTTTGCGCAAAGTCGTGATCAGAGCGATCGCCTTGGTATCCGGGGCTGGTGTGCGAGACAGAAGCCACGCAAGACCAATCGAACTTGCGAGACTATCCAGGTCTAGACAAGAGGCGTAGCAGCTCGGATCTGAAAACGGACATGACGAGGAATGGCGTACCTCCGGCTTCATTGCCCATGACGACCGTCCACCCATCGCCGCCATCCCCTAGGAAGCGTTTCTTCTGTTCTAACAATTGGGCCGAGAGAGTCGTTGCGGTCGACATTGCTCGTCGCAGTCCTTGGCCGAACAGTGATGAAGTGGATCGGATATGGTCGGCCGAGTTTAAATGGGTGGATGTGCCATAGGAAGCTCCCAGAAGTGCCTTTGTCTTGGAAGGTTGCAGGACACGACGGACGCGTTGGCGGCGGTCGGTATTCTTGTTGATCCTGGTCGTCGTGCGAGGCTCTTGGCCGCCCAAAGCCGAACATGATCTAGTGGGAATCAGTTGCCCCTTGTTGAAGGAGAGAAAACATTGGGCGAGCACGGACTGGTTGTGTTCATGGAACGGAAGCGGGAGGTGTGAGATGAACAAGGACAACCGTTTGCTTGCCTTGTTGTGCATACGCGCGCGCTTGGATGGATGGTCCTGCCACTCTGGATCGCAAGACCTCAAGGTCATCACGGCTCCTACTATCCAGACTATTCATCCTGTCGACACATTCATCGATAAGGCTCGGTCATCCGATGAACGTTTGACCGGGCGCTAGGCAAGACTAGAGCGTGTGTTTCTCACTGTCTGGCGTCTTCTTTCGCAGGCGTTCCACAACTCACCCTCTACTGCGCCTTGGTGTAGCGATCGAAACCAGCTTCCGCAGCTCAATGGTGCGCCTACTCTTACTGTGGCACCACAAATACGCGTGACCCGAGGCATCATGTCCGACACTGTTTCCGTCCGATCCCTGGTGCTTGACGCTTGTTGGCGTCAAGGGTCAGCACCCCGTGTCAGGTGGGACCTGGTGGGTCGTTAGGGGATGGCAGATGGGCAATGACTCCTTTAATTGCCCGCAGGCATGGTGCGTCGACCCCTTGGCGAGTGGTGGGTTCAGGCACGCACGGGAGGTTCCGCCGTCCAGCCCCCCAAATGTCGTTGGACGTTTTCTGGCAGATTTTTGTCTTTCGCTTCCGACCTAGTCATTGAGGTCGCCAAGTGATAGAAACTGGGTCCCAGGCAGCCCTTTGGCACTCATCAGCAAGTG
>JBBPMG010000111.1:0-54863 GCA_038090195.1 Boletellus deceptivus
AAGTTCAGTTCAGTTCTCAAGACCTTCTCAGTCTAAATCTGAACCTATTACAATTGGCTGAACTTGAACCTGAACTGAACTGAGCCTTGATGAACTGGTTCAGTAGGTTCAGTCCAGGTTTAGAACTACTTTTAAATTGTTTTATAAAAGGAAGAATGATTAGGAAGAGGAGAGAGGGGAGGAGATGATGATGGTAGGGGAGGGGGAGGAGAGTATGATGGTGATAGAGAGGGGGAGAGGGAGTATGATGGTGGTAGGAGAGAAGGAGAGGAGAGTATGATGGTAGTAAGGCAGAGAAAGAGCAAGGGTATGGTGATGGTAAGGGAGAAGGAGAGAGAGCATGGAAGAGGGCATAATAATAATTAGAGAGGAGTGAAGGAAGCATAGATGGAAGAATGATGGGAGAAGAGAATAATAGTAGTAAAGAAGGAGGGAGGAGGAAATGACAATGGTAAGAGAGGAAGAATGATGATGGTATCAGAGTAGGACATGATAGTGATAAAAGAGGAGATGGTGATAAAGAAGGGAGGGATAGTGATAGAGGAGGAAAATGGTGGTAGAGGAAAAGGAGGGCATGATGACAATAGGAAACAGAGCGAGGAGAGCATGATGGTAGTGGGAGAGAGAAAATGATGGTAGGGAAGAAAGGAAAGGAGACATACATAATGGTGGTAGGAGAGTAGTATAGTGGCTCAAACAATTGTCCCAATGTTTGCTTGTTTTGCATTAATCATAACTAAATACAAACACCACTAATCCTATTCCTACTAAGAGCCTATTTAGTAGTCCAGTATTTCACCTATAAGCTCAACTATTAGTTCAGCTATATCAGTTAAGAACCTCTCCACACCTTTGAGGTAATTTGGCATCAGTATGACATCATCACACTGTATGGCCAAAACTCAGAGTTTGAAATGTCATATCATCACTATCAAATCAATCAATCATAGCATTACTTATGCTGTTCATCACTCATCAAGGATAACAACACCACATTCTCAAGTATGTATATAAGGCTGACATCCAGGAGGTGCTTGGCCAGCTTGAAGAGGGAGTGGAGGTATACTTCAGGTTGCTGGAGTTTCAAGCTCTGAGTTTCAGCTAGATGGCATGATGATGTGATGCTGAATTACCCTGAAGGAGCAGGGAGTTTCTTAACCAATATAACCAAGCTAATAGTCAAGCTTATAGGCAAGTAACCCAAACAGGCTCTAGTAAGCCCATGCAAATTTCCAGTCACACATGACAGTGGATGACTGTAAATAGTATTTACAACCACAGCAGCATCACACCTAGTAGAGAAACAGAAAACCTAAACTCTAGGGGAATAAGACTACGACAACTCAGCAACTCGTGTACAATTTAATTGCACACTACAATATGCACTCTATTCCCGATCCCTGAAAAGTTTTTCTATAGCCGTACTAGAGTATGACTTGGGGCGCTCAAGTGCTGAACAAGGAGGTGGATCAGCGGCACTCAAGACAGAAAAGCCAGTACGTACGTGCACCAAGTGCCCGGTCCCAGATAAGCTGGGCCATTACACCAAATGCCCTCGATACTCCAAATAACACCGTGTAAAACTGCATCTGGGTCAGACCATAGTGAGTTAGTAGCACACCGGAGTGTGCATCCACGTTCGGCCAAGGGTTCTTGGCCTTTCCGGCCTATGAGAGTGATTAGCTATATAGACAAAGAAAAACGGCAACAACAAACTTGTAAAAGGATATCAGGTACGATATTGTAAACCTGCCCAACCAACCTAAACAAGGGATCGTGGGGCAAATGTTTCAGAGCAAACTCGCGCTGTGCAGTGTAGCGAGGGTCCGTCTTGCGCAACACGGCATGGCCATAGCCAGGTACGACCTGCCCGCCCTTTAGCGTCGACCATACGTATTCTTTCACATCCTCGTCAGTAGCATTCTCGCCGATCTTCTCCTGCATCTTGCGTAGCCATAGCAACACTTCCTGGTTGGCAAGACCGTGCAAAGGTCCAGCAAGCCCATTGAGAGACGCTCCGAACGCCAGGAACGGGTCCGAAAGAGCAGAGCCAACCAGCTTGCCGGTATGAGCAGAAACGTTACCACCTTCATGATCACTACACAACACGTTAAAGAAGACGACGTATATAGACCTGGAAACCCAACCTGTGGATAGTGATGTAGAGACGAAGAAGTTCAACAAAGGCCTCGTTTTCACCAAAGCCGAGGAGCGTAGCAAGGTTATGTGAGTAATCCTTATGAGGATCGATAGACGGGAGTTTGCCATCACCGAACACGTTGCGATAAATCCGTCCTGCAATGTTGGGAAGTTTGGCGATGCTGAAATCATCAACAAACATGGAAGATTACAGGTAAAAACAACGCACAGGTCCATCGCGTCCTCGAAGGTGGGCCCCCAATAGTCCTTTTTCGAGATACCGTTCTGATAGGCTTTGGCGAAGGCCGAATCATGATTGAGCTGAATACATGTGAATTGTAGTTCAGGCTGGAAAGGGCGGAACCTACTGCAGTAACAGCCAGACTAAACTGGCTCATTGGGTGCAGTGTAGGAGGGCATCGATCGAGGATCTCTTTGACAAACTCGGGGATAGCAGCACGGGCCGCCCAGTCTCGAGATAGGCCAGTGACTTGCTCTTGCGTTGGGATTTCACCCGTCACAAGAAGCCAGAAGAGGGCCTCAGGTAATGGCTCAGAGCCACCAGGCACTTTGGGTAGAAGCTCCTGGCACTCAGGGATAGACTTGCCACGAAAACGAATTCCCTCCTCTATTAGACTGCATCAGTGTGAATGAGTTTTCTCGGACGACACCACACACCTGGGTCAAGGACGGACCCATCCCACAGCAATGCAGGGAGGCCACGCATGCCTCTGAACAGAAAGGTTAACAGATTGCATATATACGAGTGCGAGTACACACCCATAAACTTGATCTACCAGGACAGGGCCGAACGACTTCTTGCCGTGCTGGGCGCGTATTTGTTTAACCTACAACCAGCTCAGTACGAAGGAAGAGTGGTCAAGAGAGGAGACGCACGTTCTCTATTTCTGCAGGGATTAACTCGGTGAGCCGTTCTTTGAGCGTGGACTGTTTTGGGACAGTTGAGGTAAACCGGACCGAGGCAGCACCTAGGCGTGCAAAGGGCGAACGTGACTACGATATGATGAGTCCCCGGTTTACCAAGACCAAGGGAATGTGATACATACGGCCTGTGCAATGGAGCGAAGGGACGCGGCCATGGTGTTGCAAGAGGATGAGTGAAGAGAGGAAGAAAGAACGGTCGTAGCGGCCGGGAGAAAAGTGTCGGGGAAAACACCGGAATGTCACATGTCATATTGCAATCGGAACGGTCGGCCGTTTCCAGCTCTTGAGCCAGCCTCCGATGGCAAAGCGAAAGAGGCCGTCTGACCAGCCTCTGTCCCTCCTCCCTCAGGTCAGCACTGAAATTCCCCATCCCAGCCGACGCTCTCACTCTTTTCCAGAAAAAACACTACCGTCAGCGTGCACACGCCAACCCATTCTCTGACCATGCCCTTGATTATCCCCCCTCGCCCGACATGATCGACTGGAATGCACACTACCCAGCATTCTCTATCTCTGGAAAGAGCCCAGAGTTCGCCGACATCGGGTGTGGCTTTGGCGGCCTTCTTGTTGCACTCTCACCTCTTTTTCCAGACACGTTGATGCTCGGTGCGTTTTCCCATGCGGGTGAGATTCGTTACGCAACTGATCACAATAGGTATGGAAATTCGTGTCCAAGTCACACAGTATGTCCAAGACCGTATTGCCGCCTTGCGAGCAACCTCGGCGGGTCACGAGCACACAGCATCGTCCATCGCACCCTATGAGAACGTATCTGTCGTTCGCGCTAATGCCATGAAATTCCTCCCGAATTTCTTCTCTAAACATTCCCTCTCGGCCTTGTTCTTCTTGTTTCCAGATCCGCATTTCAAGGCTCGTAAGCACAAGGCTCGCATCATCTCCCCCACCCTCCTGGCAGAATACGCCTACGTACTTCGCCCCGGAGGCATCATATACACAATAACTGATGTTCACGAGCTACACGAATGGATGAAAACGCATCTAGAGGCATTCCCGTTGTTCGAGAGCGTCACCGAAGACGAACTAAGGCAACAGGGCCATGGTCCGATACTAGATGCCGTCCATCATAACACCGAAGAAGGAAGGAAAGTCGAGAGAAACGGTGGAGAGAAGTGGCTTGCATGCTTCAGGCGCAAGCAGGTGTCCAGAAAATAGCTCGTAGTCTCGATAGGGGAATCATATCACTGTAACTCGTCCATTTCAACATCCCTTGTGTTATCCACCTTTTCTCCGCTACCAACCGCAGTGGCGAGGCATTGCGTTCGCTTGGCTAGCGCAGCCTTCATTTCATGGTGAAGAACATTACTACTCTCAAGAGCTAGTCGGAAGATGTCCTCGAATCGGTCGAGGTGCAACCTAGTGTCCATTGCTACGAGCGTTACACGTCCCGTGCGAGGCATGACGGCAACAGAGATGTGGGGTACGTCAGTTTCTTCCAGCGTGTTCAGATCTAACAACGGAGAGGTCGAATGTACTCCCCCGGAAATTGCGCAGACAAAGTCGAACAACGCTATACCCGATGCCGCGAGGGCTAAAGTAGTCCCATTGACGCAAGCCGGAAGCAGCCCCCCGTCTTGTTGGATAACTTGAATGAAGATGTCAATCTGAGATCTTGGGTAGAGATGTGTTTGGACGACGGGCTCAAACGTCGACTTCACGATGGACGCGAGCTCGAGCATACGTCTGGCCCAGGTGATGCGGGCGCAGTAATGTCACATCTAGAGCTGGGATACTACCGATAAAGTACTTACTTGTCCCCCTTGGTGCGTTTCCTGCGCTCGCCTGTACTGAAGGCCGCGATATGGACATCTACGTTAATGTTGGCACGATCGTGTATGGTCTGGGATCGCGCTTTTGCTTCTCGTGGACCGAGCACAGAAACCTGTACTTCAGTGAGGCCATGACGTATAGTGGCAGATGCGTCGGCCGAGCCTTGCAGCGAGAAGTCGATGTCGATCTCCCGCAGCTCGTATTGTTTCCGTCCATCCGACCTCAGGCCGCCATCGTTGAGGATTTCTATCCTCGAAGCCTAAAAACACATACACGTTCAAACCCGCATATCGGAATAACACAGTGAATTCTCACCATGAAGCTGAAGCAGGAGGAGAACCGTCTGGGTCTGGATAGTTAATTTCGAATAACTACTAGTGATAAAAAATATATTCCATGATGTTGAGTACTTAGCAAGAGTAACAGCATGAGTACACATTGACCTAGTGTACGATACCAACAGCTGAAAGCTGAAGTGAAATAAATAAACAACAATCTCCTGCCGTCCTCGATCACAGCTCTACGACATGTCGGACGTCCGAACGCTCCTCAAGGCAAAACGACAAGAGATACGGATAGAGCACCCTCTAGCATCCTACACTTCTGGTGGCCAACTGCGCTGTATCGTTTGCGAGACAAGTGTCAAGCATCCATCTGCGTGGGACGGTCATCTGGGGAGCAAAGCGCATCGCACGAATGCCGCCCGCGTCAGGGAGGCGGAGAGGAGGCAGAAAGAGTTGGAAGAGGGGGAGGAAGCCAAGCGTTTGAAGCGAAAAATGACTGAGGACGATGACATGAACGATGGCAGCAGAAGTGCCACGAAAAAGTCGAAAGTCAGTTCTGCATCTCAGCCATCGACTTCCGGTTTACCCCCCGATTTCTTCTCTGATCCGTCTCGGGTACCTCTCTCTCTGCCCGATGACACGGACGACGAGGACGAGGTGGCCGAAACGACCGCTGCTCCCGTGCAACCCACGAACGAAGGCGGTGACTCTTCACTTGACACGGAGTGGATGCAATTTCAACGCTCTGTCATCGATGCACCCGATGCAATCACTACCTACGATCACGCTACGGTAGTTGCGGAACCGGAGCTTGTCTCGGACCCGTCCAAAGGTCTCCCCATGCACGACGATACGCATGCGCAACCCCTGGCCAAGGTAGACGAGGAGGAGAGGCGACGAAGAGAGCGAGAGGAGCGGGAGTTGATTATGGACCGCCTTATGGACGAGGAACGCGCACAGGAAGAAGCGGACATGAGGGTTACCGTCATGAAAAACAAGTTGGATGCCCTTAGGAAGAGGCGGGAGATATTTCGATCTGCCAAGTCAAATGTAGGCACCGCTTGAAAGGACTCGCTCAGCATAACGTTGGCGCAGGTATTCCCCTCGCCTCGAATGAAGAAATTCTCGGCCATTGGTTGGGGTGAACTGAATGAGCAGTAGTACGCCGAGTGAGCATAGGCATGTTCTCACCACCCGCCACTTTATTCAGTCATACCAGAAAAGAAAATATTGCATTACGCGGTTCGCAGTAGAGTAGACGTTTTTTTGAAAAGTTACGCATATGTCCGTTGGTTTCCTTCATCGTTGTTGGAGATTCCATCTACCTCTTTACCTGCGCCCCAATCAGACCAATCCACTCCTTGCTTATGCACCATCATCAACGCAAGTATAAGTGGCAGATACCATAAACTGGTGTGGAACAATGATCTCGCCTGCTGCTCCCCACACGAGCGCCAAAATGCTGCGGCAGATCTGACCCAGAAGCAGTTGGGTAGAAGCGAAGTCAGGGCGAACGACCATGTTGTGAGGCCAGAGAGAGGGAAAAGTATCGAGCATATCGGTATCAGTAGTATCGTGTGTCGCAGGCTAACTAGAGCATTTTTTTTGGGAGAGAGGACCGATAGCATTCTATATCCTGCTTGGGCATAAGATAGTCGCAGGAGATGCGACAAGGCGTTAAAGTGAGGAAATTGCCAGCTGTAGAGCAGCATGAATAGCGAGAGGGCACCGAGGGGGTTGTCGATCATGGATATGTCGGGAGGGACATCGGTAAGGAACGGCGGGAGGAAGCACTTGATTGGGTAGTCCGATGTTGGAAGTAGTTTTCCACCACAGGCAGTCCAGCCCATCAGCGGGGGGAGCCCACCAACCACTGCACCAACCCATGTGTTCAAAACGCTCTTGCGTTTCAAATAAGTGTATAAGCCTGCGTATAGGAGGATATTCGACGCTCCGATGGCAGCGGTTAAAGGATTTGTCATAGTCCACAAAAGCACAGGCCCACTGATGCCAGTTGCGACGGCGAAACAAGTCGCGTGTAGGGGGCTGATTGCGCGTCGCACCAACGGACGCTGGCGAGTGCGAGTCATCTGCGCATCAAAAGGTACTTCTTGCAGTTGATTCAGCGTGTTTGCTGACGCCGAACAGAGCGCAGTCCCAAGAGCAGTGGACAATAATATGGGCAGAGTGGTGGGGAGCGGAGAGAGTGCGACCCCGGACGTGGCCGTGAGCACAACCAGTACGGTGAGTCGTGTCTTGGCAAGCTGAGCATATGTACTCAACAGGCGTCTGGGCGTCAGAACGACGCTCTCGCGGAAGGTTGGGTGGGGCTCTGTCGCTAGGCGAGAGTGATGGCGAGCACCCGGATGATCGTTGGGGAAGAAGTAAGAGGCGAAGGCTGGACAAGGCTGGCGGCGGAAGCCACCACGGAAGGATGGTGTGGGGAGGCGAGGAGACAGTGCCGAGTGACCGCACGGGGCCAGGGCCCGCAAGTACCTCATCGCGTCCTGCAGCTGGAGTGGTCGGACGCAGCCACGGGCGCAGTCGGAGTTTGAACGTCAGCAGAGTCCACCCGCGTTTTCTGTCCCGGCCTGTCTGCGCTGACAACATGCCTGGCACTCATCTGCTACCTCCAAACCTTCTCAAACTTTTCGCTCCCCGCCCGCCACTCCCGTACCATCGGCCACTGGGGAAGGACATCGACCGTGTGCACAGCAAAGATGTCTGTGGGGTAGCAGAAATTCTCGAACGACTCAAGGAACAGTCGACCGCAACATTGCTGAGCGGTGAAGGCGACGCAATGGAGGAAGGAGAGGAGCCCACGTTTACCCTTGCAGAGGAGACCAAACGACAAATCAGAAGGGAGGAACGCAAGAAGAAAAAAACAGAAGAGTTCAAAACTGCAAAAGAAACATGTACGTGTTCCCTTTGGTGACACCCCGCTTTCCGAGCGTCATCTTGCTCCAGACAAGCCGGCAGACGATCCAGAAGCTGTTGGGGACCCGTACAAGACACTCTTCATTTCTCGTTTAGTGGGTAGCTCGTTGATGCAATCTTGCTGTGTACTAACCTCTCAAGCGCAGCACAAAAGTGCGACCGAGAACGATCTACGACGCGAGTTTGAGACTTTTGGCACTATCGAACGGGTAAGAATCGTCCGAGACAAGAAAAACCGCAGTAGGGGATACGCCTTCATCGTGTACGAGCGTGAGAGGGATATGAAGGGTACATTGATTCTCATTTGGTTTCAAGACATCTCTGCTCATGTCCTTGCAGCTGCCTACAAGGAATCCGACGGTCTCCATATTATGGGCAAGCGTATCCTCGTGGACGTTGAGCGCGGACGAACGGTGCGAGGCTGGAAACCCCGACGACTAGGGGGTGGTCTCGGTGGAAGACCCAAGGCCGTTGAAGCAGCGGCACCAGTGGTGGCCCCCCGGAGTGGCAGGGGTGGATTTGGAGGACGTGGGTTTGGAGATCGCGGTGGATTCCGCGGGGGCAGAGGTGGTGGCTTCAGGGGCGGTGGATTCGGCGATCGTGGAGGGTTCCGCGGCGGTGGGGGAGGGTTCCGTGGCGGTCGCGACGATGGTTATAGGTGATTGTTGTCTTGCGTGCCTGCACCATCATCTGACACTATCTAGGGGTGGCCGTGGTGGGGGAATTGGCTATCAGGGAGGTGGATTTGGTGACGGTCATGCTAATGGATATGGTCCCGCAGGTGGTGGGCCTGGCGGGCCGGGCAGCTATGGTCCTCCTGGTCAGAACTACGGGCCGCCTGGTGGTGGGTATGGTCCTGGAGGTGGCTACAGGGGCGATCTCAAACGAGAAGGACCTGGTGGGTATGATGACAGAGATTCCAAACGACCGCGGTATTAGATGCGGTCGGGTGAGACACCTTTCTCTGTCCTCCTTTCATCGCATTCCTGGTTGGTTCGAATTCGCGGCCTCAAGTTCCAGCCCTGCGCTAAGCGGGGCGTGTAAGTACCGGTTACCTCACTTGTCGCTCTGCTGCCACAGCGTAAGTATATCAGTATTTTATTGGGTACGGATTCCCAGCTGCCTACGTTTTGATCTGGTGCTGGACTAGAGTTTAGTGCGAAGCTGCCAGTTACTTTGTCGAGTCTGCTGCGTGGTATCAAGCGATGCTAAGTACGGTGGTTCGCACGCGGGAGCTGTTCGGGACGACCGTCGCGGCATGTTCGGTGGCACGTCGAAAAAAAAAAAAAAAAGTGCCGCGCCAGGAACGACGTTTGGATCCGTTGTCAACAAGCCTGAAGACCCTCTGGGCAGCGGCTCGTCGCCGTCCCCACCCGCCCCCGACCCAGCGGGGACGCCCGCTCTCGGACGGGTGGTCGAGCCGTGCAGCACACGAGAGGCTGGAAGGACGATCACGTGCGCTCGTGTTAGTGTCGTGTCCGAGCACGGTGCTCAAACATTTCACACTCCGCCAGGTCCCTCAATTCGGGAGTTGCTATCCGACCTCGGAGATAAATTGGATTGATCAGGCCGCTCGCTCTTACCGTTCCATGTCAGCGGCGCCAGGTCAAGCACCACCAGGCCACACATGTCTGTGGTCTGCGACGCGGTGTCTTCGAGCAGTAAGTACCGTCGCATCTGGAGTCTGAACACCCCCATCCGTCGCAGAACTTCACCTGGTCATGGCAGAACCCTCTTTCGGTCCTCAGCGCTCGCGACAGACGAGCATGACAGCCGGAAAGGTCGACAAGGAAAAACGCAAACGTTCGCGTGTCACACCAGAACAACTTGTACATCTAGAGCGACTCTTCTCCGTTGACCGAAATCCTACTGCTGTGCGCAGAAAGGAGATTAGCGACATGCTGGGGATGCAGGAACGTCAGACCCAAATTTGGTTCCAGAACCGGTCTGTATTCATGCATTTTCTGCAGTCATGCACTTGACGATCTTGCAGACGGGCCAAGGCCAAGTTACAAGTTTGTAAGAAGGGTCGAAGCAGCAGTGCGGAAACACCCCCGGACACGCCCCCAAAGTTAACAACCGGGTACGAGGTAGAGCTGCACAACCTCCTGCACGAAGACGAACGTGAGTACTTAAACTCTTGCATGTACACCCACAATTGACTGGTTGGTCGGTCGCCAGCCGTTACTATCATCCCTTGCACTGACCTCTCCGTTGGCACTTGGCGTCGAATTGCCACCGCCGCCACAACGCATGACCTCGTGGCCTATCTATGTGACAGTAAACGTTGCCTGACCTGGTTCATTCACTCCTCTGGTCGTGGGTTTAAGATGGAAATTTCTTTCGACATCATCGTCGATACCGAATTCACAAACGTTACCCCAGGATCGGGGCTCGCGTCGTTCATTCTCTCTCAGCCCCCCACGTTTTACCTGGAATCACCCTCCTCTCCCCATCCTCCCGGAAGTGCTGAGCCAGCTCGCCTTTGGAAACAGTGCGACGATTGGACTGAAGACCAGCAAGCTTCCAAAGTTCTGAGACACGATCTCGTAGGATCTGCTGTTCAGCTCGCCCATACACTTCGTCACCTAAGCGCACATACTTCTGGGTCAGATGTCCACCGCCATTCGACAAGCCACCGTTTCCATGCCAAAGAACCATCCTCGGATGTCTCAGAAGTCCATCCACTGGGGCCGGACCCCCTGGTTGGGGCCGAACGTCGCTATCAGCCTCAGGCAAGTGTGGATCTTCGTCAGCCAAAACACCTAATTCCCCCCTATGAACTATCTTCGTCGCCCGTTCCTACCCAATACCACGCTCTACGTGATGAGTCTGTACACCCTCCTTTCGCGCGACCTTCTGGCGTAATCCCCGAACCAGATAACCCCATGTATCTCCAATACCCTGGACAATCCGACATGGAAGTTAGCCGGTCAACATCATATTCGGATACCACCCAGCCTTACTCTGACCTCCATCCCTCACTTCCTGTTGATCGTGGATCTTCTCAGGCTTTTCTTCCTCACGGTTCGCATCAGCGGCCATATCCTGCTGCCTCTGTTCATTCACTTCCCTACGAAAATGATAATCGGATACATGATGGCACACAGTCGCACGGGGGTGTTTTACCCACACCGTTTGGAACGATGCCCCTACCACTATTGAGCACCCCATTCTATCCGGTTGGGTCAGCACCTCGCATTTGCACAGTAAGCCCTTGTGACTTCCCAATGCCTGTTAATTTGGGTGTGTCCAACTCGGATACAATCTCTTAAATCACATTGGAACTGCATACTCGCACTAGAACATCCCAACACAAATGCAACTTTTATATTACGCATTCACTCTTTTCATTATTTATACCCTACTCTATGCAATTTAATCCAGTGAACTCATCGATATATCAGCGGCTTGCATGCGCAATTAGAGCACCGTAGACTTTCGAATTCTAGGTTAAATAAACATTAAATCGTCGATACTTCGAGGTTGACAGTGTGTGTTTGCATGAGCAATGTTGCCTCTACTGAAATGCTATACTGTAGGTAAACCTCCTAGGATTATTGCAGTGTATTCTCCCTGCCATGTTGGCCGGCTCTGTTTGTAAGTGTCCGACTTACAATGTTGACTACAAGTGCAAGGCACAGAATCGATCTTCAGAGTCCAAATACAACAAGTCAATACTCACAAGCCTCTAGATAACGATCCATACATCGTGCCAAGCATGTCTATGGAAAGTAACCCGGTGAGTCGTGAGCATGAGAAGGCCTGCCAGAGCGTACTTCTTCCGAACTGGTCAGTGACGTCCCCGGCTTCGGAACACATTTTGCAAAGCATTTCTCAGAGGTTTTCTTGGACACGGACGTGAGATGTATGGTCTAGGTTCGTCACGAATAGTACATACAGAAATGAGCTCTTGCGCTGTGGCAAGATTTATTTCCGCGCGGATAGCGTTCAGGACGGCCTCCTTTTGCGCGGCCACGTCTACGTGTAAGCGCGACCGTTCAGTATTCTCGACGAGTGGAAGAAGAAGGTGATACCTGGCTTGCTGCCGGACGATGATTTAAAGAAGTCGGACATATTCAAAGGTGGGGAGAGGGAAAGTCGACCAAGTCGCGTCCGAAGCGTTTGCCGGCGGGCTTTTACTGCTTCCTAATTTGGAAACAGTCACAGATTCGTTGCTTCGGCCATCGGGCCTGCTGGGGAACACCAGCGCTCGCTAGAACATGGGGGCTCGTGAGTCCACCGCGAGGAACGCAGAAGATCAAAATGCATCTACACCAGACTATTATGAGTTGCTTGGTGTCGACGAATCCGCGACGGCCGACGAGATCAAGGTACGCACATACAACACCGCTCGGAGCTCGAGGTGATCCTCCTGAAATTCGGCACCATCGCAGAAAGCGTTCAGGAAACTCGCCCTCGTCCATCACCCAGATAAAAACCAGGATGACATCGAGGGTTCTACGCAACGCTTTGCACTTATTCAACAGGCATACGAGGTGCGTTCCCAATCACGACCTCGGTCCGAATGGCTCATTCAAGTATGCTCGGCTATAGGTCCTCAGTGACGAGCAGGTCTGCCAGAATATGCTCACTTTTCCTCTCAAAGCCTGATGGCATTGCTCCAAGTAGGAGCGAGCTTGGTATGACTCCCACAAAGCGTCACTTGTACCAGAGCCAGATGCAGAAGCAGTGTTTGAGGACATCCGAAGGGGTGCTCCGCCTCCCCGTGCTCGCGATCGCGGACTAACGGTGCGGCATCTGTCTCAATTCTTCGATGCCAGTAGATGGTCTGGGTTCGATGACGGCCGAAATGTATGCTTCTCCTTACTTTTGTATTGGCAAGACGCTGCACAAACAACTCCTTCGACCTCTAGGGATTTTTCACACTTTTTGGCAACCTGTTCTCCCGGATCGCACAAGAGGAAGTTGTGTTATCCAATATCGAATATCCGCAGTTTGGCGACTCAACATGGCTTTGGGCGTCTCCGACGACACCATCCAAAGCTGTCAGAAGCTTCTACAACGCATGGCTGAACTTCTCCACATCGAAAGAATTCACGTGGATGGAACACTACAACTTAGCGGACGCCCCTGATCGAAGGGTACGAAGGTTTGTCTTCCCAGTCACGTATGGTCCGAGGGCCATGTGGTGATGAATTCATCTCAGAATGATGGAGAAAGAAAACAAGAAAGCCCGGGATGACGCTCGGAAAGAATACAATGAAACCGTTCGGGTGTGTCGTAGTCCAGCTAGTGACCCACGTTATCTCTCACCCCAAATTCGGCAGTCTCTGGTAACATTCATCCGAAAACGTGATCCACGTTACAAGAGTCATGTCACTCTGCAAGCGCGAGTCAATCAATCGAAAGTCCAGAACTCCTCCCCACCATCGGGTACCAAGGTGACGTCTCCGACTCCGCAAATTACCCCCACTCCTTTTGTGGAACAAGAGTGGCAAAAGGTTACTCAGGACCCCCACCACGATGACCTCGAGTGGGTGGCTGCAGGAGGGGAGAATCCGGAAGAATGGGAGTGTGTAGTATGCCGAAAGTCGTTCAAAAGTGAGGCTGCCTGGGACAGTCACGAGCGAAGTAAGAAGCACTTGAAAGAGGTTCAAAGGCTGAAAAGACAGATTCTGAAAGAGAATGAGGAGATGGGGCTGTCGGGCGAAAGCCGAGATGATGATGACGAGCGAGATCGCGTCCTTGAGATGGACGAAAATGAGGCTCCTCAGCCACCTCCAACGCCGCCCGAGCAAGGTAACGACGAGTCAGACACGATTTCCATGTCTCCCTCCGACATATCGGAAAATACCGTCACTTTTGAAGCATCTTCAGAAAATAGGGGAAGCTCTCAAGTGGGCCAAACGCCTGGACGCGATGATGAAGTAGATGTGGACCCTCCAGTGTCTGCGCCAGCTCCGCAGGAGTTATCGAAGCGGGAAAAGCGAAGATTACGAGAGGCACAAAAGGCACAAGCGGCAACGATCACTAGCATGGCACAGGTCAGTGCGACGTCTGCTGTGAGACGGGTTCTGATCGTCAGTTAGGCCTGCAATGTCTGCAGAAAAACTTTCGAAAGTCGAACTAAGCTATTCACTCATATCAGGGATACAGGCCACGCGCTTGCTCTTCCCAATGATAAAGCACCACAGAATAGAAAGGCTAAGAAAGGTAAGAAATGACACACTGGGTCCTTCTAACATACCAGCGGGGATCTGGAAAGGGTTAATACCAACTGTAGTATTCTTTCATCTATCCCATCAATTGTGATACATCATCTGGTGGATACTTTGTTTGTGAGAACGTCAAAAGCCTGCAAGGCAAGGTGATCAGTTACTACTGCTAACCAGGAGCATTGAAAGATCGGAATACCGTTTCAAGCTCTGGATATACTTCCGGCTGACTTCGTCATTGAGCACATGTGCCACTTGATCAGTGGAGATTTTCTCTCGCGCTGAACGTTCGTGGATACTGAAGACAGTCGTCAGTGTCGGCTCTAGCAGTGGCTAGGAGAGAACACACCCAACCATGGTCACACCTATGGGCCATGGTGCAGTTCCTATCGACAAGCGAAGATATGCATCGTTCGCTTTCTGATATTGTCGTTTCTGCATGTAGTGGACGATTTCAGCTATGCGAGCCAACATATCGGAAGGTAGTGACTATTTTCTGCTGAGAATCAAAGCGAGATCAGACTGCGAACAACGAACGTACTCTTGAGCGTAGAGTCTTGAAGAGCGGTTTGAGGTACTCTGCGGATTGAACCTGGGTTGCAGCCGCCAGTTTTCCTTGCGTAGTCCGTTTGACATGTTCTGTGCGAAGTGAGTTAACTGGATCAAAGGAAGCTGTTCTTATCCGACCTGGTCTCTCGTCCATCGCCTCTTCCCATTCTTTGAGGGTGCGCTTCAACGCATAGTAAATAAGGGGATATAGTCTATCCGGATCGGTCTTGATCAGGTCCAGGTCCAAAATGCCTGCGCTCGGCTCCTCAGAGTCGCCCTTTTTCTTCCCTTTGCTCTTATTCCTGAGCTCTCGCTCTACATTTTCCACGTCTTCCAGTGCCTTTTTGAAATCGTTCTGGCCACTTTGACGGTCATTTCCTTTTTCTTCGATCAACTCCAGCGCACGTAGGCGTAACCTCCGGTCTCTATCAGACTCTGCAAACAGTCGTATAGGTTGTCCCTTGGCACGAAGCCTGCGGACAGTCTCCTCATTCGAGATGTTGAAAGATGACTCAGGGATTGGTGAGCCCGAATCCCGGGATTCGGCAACAGGTGTGAGGGAAGCCGACCTAGAAGGCATCTGCTACTCGTTGAAATATGATAGTGCATTGAAACATCGAAAAAGTGCTCACATTTGCATCTAGCATTGCTTGCTCAGTAGCAATGACTTGAACGCCGCTCTCTGCGTCTCCTTGTGCTCGCTCTTGCTTAGCCTTTCGCTCATCTTCCTGCCTAATTCGCTCGATATCTCCCCGTCGCATGTACTTTGTCGGCCGGGAACCTGTGTCAGCCTCCAATGTTTTGCGTTTGATTGCAATTTCAGCTTTGAGTGCGTCCATGATGATGATGGCGATTCGTGTGATGCTAGCTAACCGGTGGCTTACATAACCTAACAAACGCCGTGGTGCTCCGAGTCTTTCTGGCCTCGACTGCAACAACAACCATGTCCGACTTGGCCAGGTAGCCTGCGTATCCTCTGTGCAAGGGAGAATGGAACTCACGTCACGTTCGTTACAGCAAATACGTCCTTCAAACCGCAGGATTTGACGGTGAGCTGAGACTCCCAAGCTGCTAGATGGCTTCGCCTGATATTTGTGTTAGCCCGGTTCCCCAACACTAATCAGACGAGACACTGGTATGGCCGAAGCCCGCGCTAAACGAGAGCTCCCATGCTCATGCGCTGGCATAGCTTCCAAAACTATACCGATTATTTCAAGTGTATCACTGCAAAGGGGGAAGACCATGCGCCCTGCAAACAGTTCAAGAGAGCGTACAACTCTCTCTGTCCAAGTGAGTGCTTTGGATACTTTTACGTTTCTTCGTCTCATTTCTTTCTAGATGAATGGGTATAGTGGAATATTGCTACACTACTTCGCTGCTAAGAGTCCTTTGCAGATAGCCAGATTTGACGAGCAAAGAGAGAATGGGACGTTTCCTGCCTCCCTGGAGCCGTGATAGGTAGACTTGTGCTGTTTCGAATCAATAGAGTGTCGTCGGAAAAGTGTTGTTTCAGCTAGGGAGTTGCAGCGTATCACGTTCCTAGTCAAGGCGTAAGCAACCGAGTCTCTTCCTTGCCGTCTGCCCAGGAGAGGCAATGTACGATTCGTTCAAGTTCACGACAACCCGCTCGCAGCTCGGTTCCTGCTCGCACATCTTAGTTCATCATTTCACCTTCTGCTGGCAATGGACAACGTCAATCTCAATGCCTTCACTGAGAATGCGGCGAGGCTTGGTATGCGCATCCAAGAGACCTTCAGCGAGCACACTCGTGATCTCTCCATAACACGCGGTGGGGCATCCATCTTCGATATGCCGGATGAGAAGGTGAAGAACATTGGAAAACAGCTCGACTCTAGTAGCGACAGGGAGAAACTTGACGCTATGAAGCGTCTCATAGCTGTGAGTGCACGCCTAGAGGAATGTCATCTAGACCAACAGTGTATCTTGCAACAGCTCATTTCCAAAGGTCGTAACGTCTCGAGTTACTTCCCCCAGGTCGTCAAAAACGTCGCCTCGCAAAACCTTGAGATTAGGAAACTCGTTTACATTTATCTCTTGCGTTACGCCGAACACGAACCTGATCTAGCTCTACTCTCGATCAACACTTTCCAAAGGGACCTTGCTGACTCCAACCCACTCATTCGTGCCATGGCCTTACGCGTCTTGAGTGGTATCAAAGTGCCGATGATATGTGGTCTAGTGGTCCTTGCTATCAAGAAATGTGTAGCAGATCTCAGTCCATACGTCCGCAAGGCAGCCGCACTTGCGATACTAAAGGTGTTCCAGTGCGCATTACATTCCCTCGTACTCACTGAACTGATTACTGAACGTCCTTAGATTGGATCCTGCACAGCAGCCTGCATTGATATCCGTTATAACCGCTCTTCTTCGCGATCGGTCCCCCCTCTCGATAGGAAGCGCAGTTATTGCATTCGAGTCTGTCTGCCCCACGCGGCTAGACCTCTTACATCAACAATACAGACGTCTGTGTAAAATTCTAATAGACGTTGAGGAGTGGGGACAAGTCTACCTCCTCAACCTTCTACTCAGATATGCGCGCACAATGTTACCTAAACCTACCGTCTCTCAACATGGGGAGTCTGTGGAGGAAGAAATCGACGCTGACCTTCAACTTCTCCTCACATCATCAGAGCCTCTTTTCCACTCGAAGAGTTCCGCAGTGTGTCGCTTGCTTTTTCCTGCCGTATCCCTGATTTACACATACTTAGGTAGTGCTCGCTGCTGTGCGCGTCTTCTACTACGCAGGACCTCCATCGTTCACTGCCAAAATCGTGAACCCATTACTTCGTATTATGCATATATCACGGGAGGTCGAACGAGTGGTCCTTGCGTATTTGTTAATCATTACGCGTGAACATCCAGTGAGCATTCATAGTGTGATCCTGGGGCGTAGTTTATGACTGCTTGATAGCAACTATTCTCGATGCAATACCAGCGATTGTTAGTGCGGACTGACGATCCTTCACAAGTGAAAAGAGACAAGATCCGAGTGATGCTGAACCTCTGCGACGTGGATAATCATCAAGCACTGCTTCGCGAGTTTATTGTGCGTTCCGGTTTCTATATGTTGCCCATCTCTAATGTAGGTCTCCAGGACTGTGCTGAAGATGTGGATGATGTCGTAGTTGGAGATGCGATTCATGCTATCGGTCGATGTGCCCGGATAGTCCCGTCGTGTACAACAAATTGTCTTTCCGCCCTCATGGTTATGCTCAAGAGCAAGCATGGTATGTCTTACCATCTGTCGCGCCACGGCCCTTGACAGGCAGCCACCAGATATTGTTGTCAGCAATGCCGTGCTAGTCTTGAAGGCTCTCATCCAAAACCAGCTTCTTGTTGGCCCTTCGGCTCTAGCATCATCACAGTCTCCGCTCGCCATAATCTCACTTCTTGCTCGGCGGATGGACGACATCAAACACCCTCAAGCACGTGCCTGCGTTCTCTGGCTGGTAGGCCAATACAGCGCGGCGCCAGGAATAGGCACTGTCATAGAGGGCGTCGCCGATTGGGCACCGGATGTCTTACGAAAATTTTCCAAGTCTTTCAATACAGAGGTATATCCACGTCTCTATATCTTGTCTTGACACTCATAAATGCCATCATCAGGGGCTGTTGGTCAAGCTTCAGGCTCTAACGCTTGCTGCCAAACTATTTCTGCTGTGTCCAACGGATCAGCGACTGAGTTTGCTTTGTCGCTATGTGTTATCTCTTGGAAGATATGACCTGAACTACGACGTTCGGGACCGCACCCGTATGCTCAATTCGCTCCTCGTCGGCGTGTCCCCAACGATAAATGGCGGAGGGACGGAAGATCTGAGTGGCGTCATACTTCGACGAGAACAAGTAATGAAGGTTTTGTTCGATGGGAAAGCAGGCATCGTTGATGAAAGTGAAGATGTCTTTGGTACGTCGCCGTTTAGAAGTCTCAACATGCTCCCAACATGTTACGGCCAGGTCTCCACCACCTGCCGATTGGCTCTCTTGGTATCGTCACGGGGAAGGCCACACATAGTGAGAGTATCCTCCTAGAATGGTTGGAAGAAGGAATCGACCCATTACTCCGACGAAACGAGGATGACACCCTCCACATAGCGCCACCTCAAGCAATCAGTTCAGCAGGCTCTGCAACACCAAAACCATTGGGCTCAGCGAGTGTCACGCCTATCGTACTGACACCTACAGGCAGCTCGGTGCCGGCACACGAAGGAAGAGAAAACTGGAGGGATCTGGATAAATTTTACGCAAGTGACAGTGACAAAAGAGAGTCCGAAGGGAGCTCTGAAGAAGAAAGCGAGAACTTAGAAGACGATGACGCGCTCGATGGCGAGGAGACACAGGATGATAGTGCAGACTCTGAGAGCAGCGAGGACGAGGGAGCAGACAAGAGCAGTACCAAAATACAACAATAACATTGATTGTTGCATATTGGGACTATTTTATAGAATCGCACCGTCAGGAAGTCGATAGTACAATGGCTGGGAGAGGGTTCATTAGTTATTTGGCAAAGTTTAACGTGTGGAGGTGCGTACAGTGTCAAAAACGTGGTAATAATGGCCGTTTACACCCCCTTGGTGCTCGTTGCCATGGTATTGCATCGGGAACCACTGTCGAGCGGTGAGTGGAGTAGAGGACGAGAGGAAGAAGACATACATGATGCTCTGGGAGGTCCTCTTTCGACGATCGCAGAAGCCGCGCAGAATCTGTCTGGTTAGCAAGGACAAAGCCGTGTTTCGGGAGGACAAACTGCCCGATTTGGAGCTCCGTATCGGTGACAATGCCTCGAGATACCCTCGCATAGGCGGTGCGATACAAGCCTCTGTACAGGATATATTCGCACCTACGATAGGTGGTTCAAAAGGTAGTACTCCATGAGCAACGAATTGACGTACCACCTATCCAAGTCGTCTGGATCAATGTCATACACGAGTCCATCGTTTACGAGAATCTCGTATGGGGCAGCTTTCGTCTTCTGTCAGCTTCTGGTTGAAGGGCAGCCGCTAGAAGATACATACGCCTGGGTGCATGTGGCCTGCTAACTACGTATCCCAAAAACACCACCGGCCGAGGGTACGAAGCAGCCATGATGCGCGCCAGCTCTTTGCTTTGTAATTCCCTGTCCAGGGGGTCTTCCTCTGGGCAAGCAGGGAGCCTTTTAGCTAAATAAAGGCATCTGAGACGACATGGACATACCCTGACCATTATGCGACACAACTACTGTGATCTCCGTGCCGTGTACATCGAGAATAGCTTCGATGGCAGGCGCAAGCTCGCCATGAGGTGATGGAAGTAGATGGTGGTATGAATGAACGATGGGAAACTGAACTCGACCCAATCAACCTTCTGTTAGTCTCGTTGAGGCGGAAACCTGCCTTGGATAACAAGGCTGCTCCCCATGTGTGCGAGTTGGGGCCTGGCCCTAGGTCGACGTACTAGCCAAGAAATTTAGGTATTGTTACCAAAATAGATGTCAAACCCACATAGCCCAACTCCTCGATAGCCACGCGAGTCCTTCAATATGTCAGTTTCGTGACGT
The DNA here is from genome assembly GCA_038090195.1 of Boletellus deceptivus. Classification (NCBI taxonomy): domain Eukaryota; kingdom Fungi; phylum Basidiomycota; class Agaricomycetes; order Boletales; family Boletaceae; genus Boletellus; species Boletellus deceptivus. The sequence goes on from JBBPMG010000111.1 coordinate 20,376, forward strand.
TTAACTGACTGCATAACCCACAAGTCGCGATTTCCATATACCGTCCGCTAATTCATGAATATTTGAGCTGTGTTCATCCTGCAAGAGCGTCAGCACCTACGTGCAAATCCGTCTCCAGCAAGCCGACAACATCAAGTTGCATATCTCTGTCGACATACTAATCAGACATGAACGAGCTGCCGGGAAACAATGCTAACAACACACCTGATCACATCTCGTATGCGGCGCTGACTGTCATGTCCTACGTTGTCAATCCCAAAATGGATGGTCCAGATGCCACCGTTAAAGATCCTTGTCCCTGGCTTGAACGGTCTAGGACCGACAGGAGACCAACTAAGGAGCGTGACTAATCCAGATACAAGGGGTAAGAGACACAGGGTTGCGATGATGCGAACGCGCGTTGAATTCGGGATAGGGAGAAGAGACCTGCGTCCAGTCGATCCTGCGAACGGCGAACGGAAAGCAAGCATGATGGCAGCCAACTGTGCAATGAGGACTCTGGGGATGACCTTGAATATGGAAGAAGATAATGCAGGAGATACGTACAAGTCGGTTCTCTCCCGCAGGTAAATTCCCCCAGGAACAAACGCATATGCAACAGTCCACACATTTGCGAGATAGAATAGAATGGCGATGAAAAATGCCACAAAATGTCGTCTGCCTACTTTCTTACCCTGCCACATGGAAGACTGGGACAAAACCGAAGGGAGAATCGACATGCAAAAAATTGCAAAGTTCAGTCCACCTATAAAACCGGTCCAATCCCGAAAACGGTACATCACAAATGCACTGGCACACCCGTATGCAAACCAAAAAGGGTGGGTGAGGAACGCGGAAGAGACTGAAGTCGGGAGGGCGGCTGGAATGATCAGACCAACGGATTGCGCAAGCAGAGTGATCGACCCATGCAAATGTGGCAATGGTCCTCTGGGATGCCCGTCCTGATACCCGGTCCACGACCAGGCAATGATAGTACTCGAGTCAGTGAACATGCAGTGTAACGTGAAGAATAACGACCCCAGTGCAATTGATGGGGCGATCCAATTTCGTGATGTATTCTTGTCACTGTTCGATACGTCCTGCGGGTTACTTGGGTTAACGTCACCAACAAAAAAGCTAGATGGTCGGATAGCCAGTTCGAGAATAGCAAAGATGGCGATCACTATTCCCGTTTTGTTGTAGCCACCAGTCTCCTCGTTCAACATTGGCCAGACTACAGCGCATGATGAACCCACGCGAATTGAGATTTGCCCGTCCTCTTACCCGGATTGTTTGAGTGGTTAGCATGCTTGGATAGGGATGATAGCACCAGTCCTATACCCAATACTAGGCATCGATTTGAAACTTACTCGCCCCGGAACAAAAAAAAAGAAAAGAACGCACGTAATCCATGGTACGCGTCATTTCCCGTGGTCCAATCTGCCGCCTGGCTCAGAAAAACGGTGACATTCGCGAGGATGACGGCCCAAAGTCGCTCCAAGGGGCTGTCAATCCTATATGCTGCTAGTCCGATCAGGGAGAGTAACTTTAGTGACACTCTGCCCCATCTTGTCAGAGCCCAGTTGCGGATGAGTGTTATCCCCAGTAAAGCCGGGGAGAGATAGATGAATAATGCCGCTTCTGCGCCAGATAGACCAAGTTCCCAGACAGAGAAGTAAAACAGCGACGTAAGCAGAGAAGTAACGATAGACCAAAACAGATATGCTAAACAAGTTCAACGCAAATTAACACGGGGCGGGTTAGAATCCAGCTTCCCGATAGAAAGAGAACGCCACCACTTACAAAAGTAGACGTCAGCCGCAAAGCTTAACCAAGGTCTTAATGTAAACTCCAGTGGGACAAGTCCTCCAGCAGGAGTATCACACGTAGGTTTATCTGAGTCGAGTGTGGCCCGAGACTTGACATTGGTGACTGTGCGCGACAAGACTTCATTGTTCTGTCGGGGCGTGCTAGCATCATGAACAGAGGCCAACTTATTTTCATGGGTGGGAGGCGAGGGTCTATTTATACGGAAACGTCAGATTGGAATTAAACAAGGTGATGTAGCCGATTATACATGTCTTTATGCTCGATAGTGGAATCCAATGATACACCTATAGCAATCTGTAGGCTGAATAAGTAACCAACAAGGTATGTAGAGTCGATACATCCTCACCTGCAGATTATACTTTCTGAGGTCAACCTCCAAGATTGAGTCATAGAGCACATCCAAGAAGATGAGACCCCATTCGAAGAAAGCATATTGAGTATAAGCTGTAAGAGACTGAGTTTAGCCCAATGACAAAGAATACGACCTTACCTCCAGGTATTCTGTGTACTTTGTGTTGGATAAAAAAGTACACCAGTGGTATGATTGACGCAAAGAACCTAGGACTAAATTTCAGCAACAATTTGCACTGGCTTGCCGGGGCCCCTTACGCTACTGCGACGAATTGCCTATAAGGACGGAATTAAGGTAGGCTGACGAGCGAAGAGAAATAGACAAACCGTTTCCTCCTTACTTGGACATGGTTGATAGGCGTGTTCACGATCCCACCCAGCATCCATGGCACATTGCACACAATGTACAACACCATAAGTACATCATGAGCATCGTGATCATCCGTAGATGTGATATACACCCAGCCTCCACACGCGAGTGTGCGTACGAGACCAACGAAGAAGACCCGACGCGGCACGGCTGAACGAGACGTACGGGTAATAAAGTATTGCAGAAACACAAGAGCAAAACGGGGACCGCTCGTTATTGCAATGAGGATCTGGAAGATGTTGCGCTCTGGATACCAGTCGCCGATACTACGAAAATTAGCGTAAGCGAGAGAGTGAACATGACGAGCTTACAAGCCTACTTACGTTGCAGAAACAGAGGGAAACCACTCTTCTGGGTACCCTGCGATTCCATTCTTCACAATCTTCTTGTAGTGGAGTACACAGCCAAGCAGGAGAGCAAAAGCGAATGCAAAGAGCGCGAGGAACGTGTGGGCCGTAGCGACCCAGGACGCACTGATGACGAGAAGACCTGGTTTTCGTTTCGCAGCAGCCGGCACCGTGCCCGCCATAGTCAGGTTGCACGGTCGTGTCCTGAAGTCAATGTTGTTTATTTGCCTCTTGTCCAGCTTACTAGAAGCATACTGTAAGCGCGTTTCCACGAGGTCACCATGCGGGGGCTAACGGTAGTACCCCACATACCCGTCACTGTTTTCACCGGATTCCTAGGAGCGGGAAAGACGTCTATTATCCTCTCTTTACTTCCAAAGCTGCCCAAAGACTACAAAGTCGTACTCCTCAAGAATGAGTTTGGAGACATCGAAGGTGACGATCCCATCCTAGCAGGGCTGCGACCTACTTGTCTCAGCATCATGGACAGTTGACAGTCAGCTTGCAAAACAGTCCAGTTTGGCAGCTGTCAGCGAAATTCTCAATGGCTGCATGTATGTCTTGAAAGCTAGCGGCCGAACTGCACCCTACCAACCATACTTCCTAGGTGTTGTGTGCTTGTGGGTCAAATGAAGACCGCCCTATTAGAGATCAGAGGTAGGAGTCGATAGCGTGGTCGGATAGCCTCGCGATGACACCCGCATCTATCCTAGAAAAGTATCGTCCAGATCGCATCATCATAGAGTGCAGGTGACGGTTCATCACACATTGCGCTCCGCCTTCTCTGATTATCATCTTAGCGGATCTGCTTTCCCTGCCACTCTCGCATTCCAGATCCGCGAGTTAGAACGAGAAACAAACGACGACATCAAGTTAGACGCAATCGTCACCGTGGTAGACGCAGAGAATTTTTCCGGCTACGAAGACACATCACCTACGGCAAAGATGCAGGCGAGCTATTCGGACATCATACTTATTGTGAGTACTTGACTTCGTCGATCCCGTGGGTTTGATGTGCGTTTCGATTTTCCCAGAATAAATGGGAGCACATCAATGACAGAGCACTCGACCTCGTGCTCGACCACCTTAATACCCTGAATGATTTAACACCGAAAATCAAATGCAATGGACGGAGCGGCGTGGACCCTAATCTGATCTTTGGTGTTGATACCAAACTCTTTCAAGATCCACATCGTGAGGCAGACATTCACGTGGAGGAAGCACACCACGACGAAGTTCAGACTATCACACTTTTCAAGGGGACCGGCACATCACGAGTTACAGGTTGCTCCTGCTGTGATCGAGCCTGTAAAGATAGTCATCCGCGAGAAGCCATCGTGCATGCGGATGGGGACGGGACCAATGCTATCGATGAAGGAGTGCTCCAAGATGCGCTTAGGGCTGTATCGAAAGAAGCAGTATGGAGAATCAAGGGGTTCGTGCGCCTAGAGAGCGGGGTCCACATCCTGAATTGGGCCTTTGGGCGGTATGAGCTGACACCATGCAGCGAAAACGAGGAGCCAGCTCAGGGCTACACTGTCCGCCTGACTGTGATGGGTGAGCGAGGCGAGGTGAAGCGCTCCATAAGGCGGTTTAGCAATACGTTGGGGGCGGAAGTTTCTTAGACGCGATCCGATAGATACACTGCAATTGAGACAATACTCTCCTTGAATATCCCTCCTAAGGTCGTCGTGGTTCCTCTCAGGCTTGTCCTTGAGTACTCTTTCGCTGTACTTACTGGTGTTTCCCCCACATTACAGTACCAGAACTCACAGGTGCCGCTACGACCTTCCGAGTCCACCAGGCCCCCTTGAACTGCCTAAATCCCTCGGAATGGTGCACTGCATGTTGGGTAACACTCTATCAACCACGTCTTAAAGATGGTGTCTTCACCCCCAACTCACCGACAGGCTGATCCTTGGAAGTTAAGCCTCCTAATCTCTAGCATCGCGTAGCCTGCCGCACCCAGAGTCCGCCTTCTTCCTCCGACTTGCCCTTTCTACCCTCGGCGCAATTCCTCTGGGAATGACGCTCTACATGCATCTCAAAAAGTCCCTGCAGCCCTCGTGTGCTCTCTCTCAAATGCGTGTATGACACTTTTCCGAATGACTACTCTCCCAATGGTCGCCTAGGAAGCTCGTAAGTACTCGTGTAGGAATGCGGCTCCGCAAGCAACCTCGAGATGACACGCCCATTTTTTCGCGAGTAGGCACACTTCCTGACGATTTCAGCTGGTCAGGTCACTGCGTATATTATGTATATGTAAGATTGTGCTTGGATGCAGTACACATGGTTCGGCATGGGTCACTGCGAAACTGTGAGCTGTCTCTGGGGTGGTCATACACTTGGACCGCAGATTAGTTTGGGGATCAGAGGTACATGTATGAAATGAACAAACGAGGGGAAATAGGAAAAGACTTTTTGCAGAACTACTGTACAAGAACTGTCCGTGGCTAACTTGAGATCACAAAGAATTCTGGATACCTAAGCTACGAAGGGGGCCAAAACCAAGAAAGACATAGCGTGACAAGCCATGTCAATACTGTAAACTTCTCTGGTTCTACAAACAAGGGGGAAAAGGTACGGCGTGCCGGTCTATCAGCGAAGACGAGATAATCCCTGCGAAGCACTCACAACGTTCATCCAGATCGCACCTGTATGTCCATTAGCAGGAACGCTTGCTGGCACGATCTCTTCCAGCATATAAGAATCTTGCGATGGCTGACACCCATATGTGCCATTCGACCCGTTTGGCTGTGCAGCTGCGGCTGCCAACAATTGGGTATAATCTTCGTTGCCATCGCTGCTCGCGTTCCCGCTGTTGGCCCCAGGCCCTTGCGAGCTGTTTATAGAACCCATTGGGTTCTCGGGATAGAACGGGTAGAACAGACCCGTTGGAATCTCTGCGAGCTTGTCACCCACACCTCCGGGTGACACTTGCCCAATGTTTTTGACAGGCGTGGTACTTTGAGAAGCGGTACGCGGTCCATAAACCACGCTGCCATTCATACTTCCCTCGGGCTGGAACGATGGATGAGCCAGGGTCGGCGTCTTTTGTTGCTGCAAGTGAACCTGTCCGGGGGACGGCATCGATGGAGAGCCTAGAATAACATTCTCTGTTTCCCAGTCAAGCTCGGAAAGTAGAACGGGGTCCTTGGGAGGGGCGACGGAATGAAGATCTACATCAAGAACCTTTTCAGCGAGCTTGGAGATTAGAGGATGACCGCCATTCAGGTCCTTTCGCTCCCAACGCCATCGAAAGCGAGGTAACATGTCGAGAGCCATCCAAACGTCTTCGATCATGACTTGCCGCGGTAAGCGTTCACAGTGGGACATGTGACCATACAGAATAACCATGGCTGCAATGTGGAGTGGGATGGGAGAGACAAAAAATGCGATGTCGGGGAACCGGATTAATTGATTGTGTACGATGATGATGTTGTGGGAAGTGACGATGGCTGGTGGGACGTGAGTACCGTGAAAAGGAAAATAAACTTGATACACACCGTCAACGAGCGCTCTCGAGCGATGTGTGTAATCAAGCTCCTTCAGGCTGAACAAAGCTCTCAGCAATAGTATCCTTGATATCCCAACCTTGAGCAGCGTAAGCCCCTGGTCCTCCGTGATCTCACGAACTAATTCCTGTCGCTTCTCCAACGGCCAGTCGTCGGTCCCACTAAAGTAGTACTTGTAACTCTCTGGCAGCTGTCTTCGGAATTCCATCATACTTTTGATAATCCGGTTCGCATGTCGCATGACAGTATCTGCACTCTTGTTAGAGGGTGCATAGAGGGAGTTGATGATGTCGGCTTGAATTTCGGCAATGGGATGGGATAGTAAAAAGTGTTCGGAGTAATCGATGTGCTGACCCGTCAAAGGCCGAGAAGGATGAGGTGTGTTTGTATCAGAAGGCGCGATAGCCAGAGGCCTGCCAAGCAGGATAGACGTGCCACGGTCATGGACCATTACGATACCCCACAACCGAATTCGAAGTTGTGCCTCTTCCTCGGTAAACGTGTTATTCTGCGACATAGGATCATGGTGAAGACCCAACTCGATGGACAAACGAACAAGGCTGCCAACAAGACGCCATAGAGAACGGCCTTGTCGCTGCATACGTGCTCTCAGGACGCGAATTTATTATAAGTGCAAAGCTCACCTCTGTATAGAGATACCACTGCAACAAAATGAGCGCCTGGAGACTGGTAATAGTGACACGAAGGTGAGGTTTAACTGCTAGGGCGCGCTCAAAAAATTCATAGTGTTCAGGCCAATCGTTTGGAAGGAGTTTCTTCGTCGAAATTGGGCTATCGCTGGGGGACTTGAGACTATTATCGACGAGGGTGGCCTTGTGGTTAAGTTCGCTCAAGGTGCCAAGAGCGAGGATGAAATACATGCTACAAACATAACCAGGATCATGCTGGACATTTTCCACATCGTAAAGCGAATTAAGCCGGCGTTCAAAGTCGGCGCGGAAAAAGACCGGACGATGGATGTTAAGATGGGAAAAGTAAACGTCAACGATTTTATTGACCATTTTGCGATCTTTCGGCAACCAGATGGTTAGCTTGGACGTCGCGGCGGATGCACCAGCATTCGAAGTCGAAACAGAAATGGAGAACCAGACAGTGGGATCACGGGGAGGGGAAGTCTCGGTGATATATTGATCCCGACCGGATGAAAGACCGTTAGAACCAACGGCAAGATCCTCTCTGTCATTCTGAGCTGCGAGATGGGTTTCGCTCATGATCAGGGGATGTACGCCAAAGCTCTTTGCGATAGCCTGATAAGTGAAGTGATAAGAGATGTGATATTGTGAAAGGGATACCAATCCCTACAGGTGTATCTGAAACATCCAGGGACTGAGGGTCCTGACCTTTGACCTCGAGGGAAGAAGTGGAGTGCGGAGGTGGAAGTTGGTGGGGGGGCGGCGGATGCTGGATCGGATGGGGAGGTTGCATGTGCTGAGGAGGAGGAAAGCCGGGGTGCATGTGATGAGTATAAGTTCCGGGAGGGCCAGGAATGGGAATGTGGGGGGGGTAAGGGCCGTAAATTGGAACACCGGGATGGGGGTAGCCAGGGGGGACGAGAGGAGGGTAGTAGGGAGAGCCGGGAGGGGGAGCATTGGACTGCTGCTGGAAGGGAGAGCTCTGAAACTCGGCAGGGGGTTGGGGGGCACCGTCAAGCTCTATGCCCTCACGAGCACAGATGTCATCGAGGTTAGCGAGGCTGAAGCCGGGGAGACGGCGTTTGAGAAGGGCGTCGCAGAGGGCGATTTGGCGCTCGATGAATTCTGTGTGACCACGGAGGGTAAGAGTCTGTCTGTGTCTGTCCTCCTGCTGGCAGGGAACACCGGCAGTGGCACAGGCGGTGCATTTGGGATGTTTGGAGTCGCACTGGGATGAGAAGTGAGTCAGGCGAACGGAGATTTGCGGTCGGTAGTCACCGACGGGACTTGCCTTAATTTTCTTACTCCTGCAGCGTGCGCAAGCCTCATGGGAGCGTCTGAGACGTCGTGGTTCCGAGGGAGAGGTGACATCGTCTTGGGCAGAGTCTGGTTTTCTGCGCTTCTTGGGGGGCTGGTTAGGCGCTTGCTGGGAATGGGGCTGCTGCTGGTGCTGCTGCTGGGCTGGCTGAATGTGCTGCTGGGACTGGCGCTGGTCCATGTGGAGGGCAGAGTGGAGGGAGATGTCCGAGTGTGGAGGGAGGATGTGTGTCATCGCTGATCGTCCGTCCCCAGCTTGCCCGCCTGCAGAGGCCGTCCCTGCCCCCGCCGCACTCCTTTGCACTGGATCACGTGATGGTCGATTACTTTTTCATTATTTTTAGTTACCCACTTATTTATTTTAGTCTCCTCCTCCTCACCATGCAGCACCACCCAAACACGTCCGAGTACACCCTCGACACCGTGCGCGACACCGACCCGCTCCTCCCTCCCTCCCCCTCCCTCTATGGCGCAGCAGAGGCCCCTCCACGCCCCTCCCCGTCCCGTCTCCTTCTTTCCGCCGCCCTCCGCATGGCCGCCCTCTTTCTCCTCGCCACCCTCGTCCTTGGCGGGACCCTCTTCCTCGCGCTCCCCACCCTCCAACCGTGCGTTCCAGCCCAGTCCACACCTTTTTTCCTCACTTCTCCCCCAGCGAGGATCGCCCTCTGCTCCACATACCCAAATCTTTCGACGATCTCAAGGCCCTCAATGCCCTTTTAAAGAAGTACCGTGATATCTACCCGGCCCGCATTTTCGTCTGTTATGTCATCACCCATCTGTTGTACGTCCCCCTCCTCTCCCCTTGTCTATCCTCACTCCCCGCTTCTAGTGTCCAGGCCTTCTCCCTCCCGGGCTCCATGTATCTCTCCATCCTTGCTGGCGCAGTTTGGGGTGTCCCCATCGCCCTCCCCCTCGCGTGCACCTGCGTCGCAACCGGCGCCACGCTCTGCTATCTCATCAGCGCTGCCTTTGGTCCTGCACTCCTCACCGTCCCAAGATGGAAGGACCGTCTTGACAAATGGTCAGACAAACTTCGCCAGCAAAAAGACAACATCTTTTCCTTTCTCATCGTGCTCCGCATTGCACCTCTACCCCCTCATTGGGTCATCAACATCATCTGCCCCCATGTCGGAATCCATGTCCTTCCCTTTTGGTCCACCACCTGGCTTGGTATCTTTGGCGTGACGGTCATACATACAACCATCGGCGGCGGTCTTGATGATATGACTTCCGCCGCCGACTTTAACCTCTTTTCCTGGAGAAACTTTTTTCTTCTGTCCGCTGTCGTCGTCGGCGTGTTGATTCCTGTCGGTCTGCGCTACTACTTTAGGCGCGACGTAGCCTCCGTCGCCGCCGTCGAAGACGCGGACCTACTAGAGGATCTCCCCCCTGACAGCGACGACGACATCCTTGCCGTCGGCCCTCTTCCCGTCTCAAAGAAATCAACATCCCCCCAGCGATCCAGTATCTATAGTAATGATGGTAATAGATTCTACGCCGACCAGCCATTTGACCAAGACGACGACATTGTCGATGACGACGATGATCAAGATGTTATATTAGAGGCAGGCCCTGCCATTTTCATCAAGTCATCAACAGATGGGAGCAGCTCGGGAAGCGCTACCCATTAACATTCTAACTACGCCTTATTAGACGATCCGCCATCTCGTCTTGTATTTATCACCACGTGTTGTATCCGTCATTTTTTCGTACCCCAATCGCTAGGGAGTCTGCGGTTACTACGAGGCCTGTGTACAGCTGCCAGTGCGTGCTCCTTGAATGAACCAAGTTGCTCTACTTCAGCATGTCACCGCATATTTGTTCTGATGCTTCTCGTGATTTGGACCAACCACCATATCTTTAGATGCCACGTGCATGGTACAACTTGGCGGTCGTAGTCCATCCAACGGAAAACGTCGCTCGCAAATGTATTTGCTGATTCATCAGCAGGAAAGATCACTTGAAGCTCGCAAAAGACTCAAAGCCATTGCCATCCGGTACAACTTTGTTTCTCAAATCGACTTATATGGCTCCTCTGTCCACACTCTGACACAGCTAGAAAGACGGAGCCGCAGTGCAGTTGCATACGACTCTCGTGTCTGCCCTCCGAACCCAAATCTACACCGCCAAAAGGCGATCTCCCACTGGCATATTCGATGGTGCGGTTCCCCATTTGGTGGCTGCTCGATCTGGCGTGTCTGGTTCGAAGACATCATGCGTGTGCGCCGCAGCGAGGAACAAGGATACGTTGAACATAGCTGACAGAGATATCAGGATGGAATGCAGTCATCGGTGGAGAAGAACTAGTGCGGGAGCAAAAAAAGAGTGACATGCTGTCTACACCGCCCTGTTTCGGCCAATGTAGATCTTGCTTTGCTGATTCTTTCCATACACAGAGTCTGAGCCCTTTAGTGCCCTTCAGGCTGGATCGCCCGGATCGGTTTCTGACAGGAGATAACCACAAGCCATATACATGCCTCCCGGGCATACTGAACATAGAAAAGTTCTTCCAGAGTTAGATGCGACTTCAATCGCATCTCGATGTTCGAGTATCATCCCCAACTTTACTCTGGGTGTCGATCCAAGCATCCAGTGCAGCCGCTGCAGCATCTCAAAAGTGTTCTTCCTGGACAGATACTACCGAACGCAGCTTCAGATTAAGCGCCGCGCAGACTTGCCACCCCGCCTGACCAAGCCATCGCTCAAGTGTCTTACCTACACCGGAACAGTTTGCCACGCCCGCATCGCCCTTCTGCACTCGACAGGACTCGGTTTGACATAGTTTGTGCTCACTTTCTTTTTCCAGGGGAAGTCTATTCAAATCAATACGTCCATCGTTCGCTGGATGTGGGCAAACCTGTGACAGATGCATACTCGTTGCATGCTGCAATCATGTAACAAGGATGTTTTGCTAAGGTTGGCCGTTGAACTGCTTTACTCCAGCTTGCGTTTGATCGTCGCAGGGACTGGTGCCCAGACCTTGAGCTGCTGGCGGGCGTCTTGAGTTCATCCAAACGAACACAACAGTCGCCGAGCCGGCAGGGTCCACCAGTACCCCGAAATAACCGTTCATCTGGAGTACCTACAGGGGCCGCCTTCAGCAATTCGACCACCTCGGCGTGTGTTCTGTCATCGAGATAGTCCGAAAGCGGATGGCAGAGCAACAGAAGAAGCCGTGACTGACAATCGTGACTGCTGGAATGGTTGTCCCGCCATGCCAGAGCAGTCAGTTTGTCCCTGCTTTAGGTGCTAGGTGGTCCTTTTTCTCGTGCTGAACGGGAAGCCTTTACACCTGACCGTGTGGCTGGCCATCTTGGAATGACAGCTCATGTTCGCAGACATAACGTCCTTCACACTCCGGTGTCTTCACGTCCATGCTGTTGGCCATACGATACCCGTCCGTATACCACGCAACGCGTTGTTACAGACCCTGACGGTGCACTGGTTTGGCAATACCTCCACCCGAAGCCGGTCTGCTAAATACTCGTGGAAGCAGAAGCAGGTTATCTCTTGTGAAATTGTACCGTTTGTACGTACGACCTCGAAACGTTCCCTAAACAGATCGGAAAAACATATTAAAATATTAAATGTCAGCGCGTTGCCTTAGAACGGTACCAATTTACCGCCTCACGCACCGGTTCAGGCGGAAAGGAACGGTACGTATTTGGGGTTCGGATTTCTGTGAAAACATATTTTTAAGTTGGAAACCCCCACGGCATAAAATATTATCGGACACCTTTATCGAGTAAACCGAAACATGAATATGAAATGACACCAGAAAATCCGAGAGGAGAAAAAAAAAGCGAAGCATTTTCCCCCATGCGAGAGAATGAGGGCAAGCTTCTTACGCACGTTCACGTCTGATGCTCCACTACCCGCTGGAGGTGTGGGCGACGCGTGTGCTAGTATGAGGCAAAGAAAAGGGCCAATACATACATGAGTGAGCTCTGGAGACAAGGGGAACCGACAGAGACCGTGGCGGAGTGCGCGTCGCAAGCGCTAGCGCGGCAGCTCACTCGAGCTGTCCGCGGAGGAGCATGGATGAAATATTGGATTATTTCTGGTGTAAATTAGTTGTCGAATACCATTTAGGGATGCAAGACGAGTATATTTGAAAGTCCGCCGTGGTCTGTTATGGTCTGTGCTTAGCTGGAAGTCGGACCCAACCTCGCTCCCACCACCAGCATCCTCTGCGCTTGCTGTCGCTGTCGCCCACCCCCTTCCCCGCCGCCACGCACGGGCCCCTCCTTTCCGGCAACGTTCTCCGTCGTACTTTGTACGTCGAGCTCGTCCCGGTCGCCGTAGCGCCCCACAGCACCCTAAAACATCTATCATCTTCCCTTCATTGAACCCAGGAGTGCGGATTATGGCAGATCGCATGCACTCGTACCCTATGTTTCCCTCAGGCCTCACGCCCAACTCCCTTCAACAATCCCAGATCCCTCGACAGCCACCACAATCTCAGCAACCCGACCCTCAGATGATTCCAGCGCTCTCTAACCCCGAGCATGGGCGCATGTGGCAGCATATGAATCAGCTTCAGAACGCATACCGCCCACAACAGTCAAGCGATTTGGCCGCTTCCCAGATGAACCACCAGGCAAGTCTCGCTTCGCCTTCTTTTTTTTCCCTCGCATTTCCGGTCTTGCTTGGGAGAATCTATTACTTCGCATTGATGAGATGGACTTGTCTCGCCCGTATTCGATGACGATCTATGTGGTCAATCCCCCTTTCTTCCATCTGCGTCGTTTATATACCATCTTATCACTCGGTAGCGCGCTAGATGTACACTTTGCCCTTTCTTGAAGTCCATATCTCGTTGGGGTTTTCCCTTGTGTTAGTCATGCTTATTGACGTTCCCCCGCCTAGGTGCAGGATTTCACGCGAGGGCAGGCTCTCTCTCATGGCCAAGGTCAACCCATTGTTCAGCAAATCCAGCAATCCTTTGGGCTCAACGCGCAGCGTGTGAACCCCACCGTTTTCCATGATCCTCAGGCTGGCCAGCCTCAGTCCATCATACCGTCTGGTTTCTCCAATGTGCCCATGAATACCCAGCAACAGATGAAGGCACCGTTCAACATGAACCCTATGATACACGGGCTGAGCAATCCTGGCGCTCCCCGCCAGCTCAAAGTGTTCAATCCGCAGGAAGGCGCACGCCTCCATCAGCCAGGTCTCGGCACCCAACATGCTCCTGGTCAATCATCCGCCGTGGATATGTTTGTTTCTCCAGCCTTGCAGCCTTCTCAAGACCAAATGCACGGTTCTCCCCATCCTGCTGCCCAACCCGTTGGTCCACCTGGTCCCAGTCAGGGAATGGTACCCGGAAACCCCCAGCAAAATATCCAGAAGAGGATGATGACGCCGGTTGAGTTCCAAGAGAGGAGGAATTATCTGCACGGTCTAATCTCGCAGTCCGAGAACAACATGAAAGCTCTCTTGCAGACAGCACGCAGTTCTGGTTCTGCCGATCCTCACATTCAGCAAAAGATTAATCAGCTCCGCGCTGAGCTTGCTAACCGGCAGGAAATGTATAGCAAGTTTGTAGCCACTTTTGGCGCTATGGTGACTCAGCAGATGGCGAACGGTATACCTCCATCCAACATGCCTCACATGTGAGTATTTTCTAGTCGCGATGTGTCTGATTCTCGCTGACGTTTTGGTAGGAATCCTATGACACACGCTACCCCACAGTCTTCTCCGCAGGCAGCGGTGCCAAACACTCAAGTTCAGCCTGGTTTTGTTACCCAGGCTAATCTACCTATCACGACGCAATACGGTATTCCTGCTAGTGGAGGATCATCTTCACTACCCTCTCAGAGTCAAGGCGCTCTGAATCAGCAGATCCCTATTTCGTCGACCCAGATTGGTCGTCCGAATAACGTCCCTCCTCGAACGGGTGGTACTCCCCACCAAATTCCTGGTAGTCAGCTGTCGAATATTATATCACCAGCCGCTGGGAATTTTACCGCTCAAGGTGGTCAGAAGGTCCCCAACCAGACGCGGCAACCGCCGGTTATGCCACTGGACAAGCAGCGGTTCAATTCTACGTATACGTTGTTCTGTCGAAGCCAGAATATGGATCCCCTCGTTCGTGTGCCAGTAGGGGAGGGTAGGATGGTAGATTTACATCAATTACACGTTTATGTCATGCAAGAGGATGGTGCACAATCTGTGAGTTACCTTCGCGCAAGGTTATCCGAAGGCTAATCCTGAGCCGAATTAGGTGACTCTGCGAGATATGTGGAGCGTCATCGGTGGTCGACTAGGTTTCACTCAGTTCCCCGGAAACGATAGTGAACCAGCCCGGTGTGGGCCTGGACTCGCTCAACAACTTCATAACATTTACGAACAGTATCTTCAGCACTTTGAGAACGCCTATGTCTTGACAGTCAGAAATCGTTCGACTACGGAACCACCACAACAGCACCAGATAAATTCAAATCCCCTCTCTGCTGGCAGCAGTGCGACTCCTGGCATGTCTGGAAGTCCTGCAGAAGTACCTTCCAACCCTCCGCATGCGTATTTTAACCAACAGCTCATCGCTGCGGCGGTGCGGTATGCGCATATGAGCGCCCAAGACATGCGTGCTCAACGTGTGCAGGAGAACGTCATCTCATTTGTGGAGCGACGTCGTCCCGAACTTCAGAAGGTTTACCAGCAACAGCTCCAGCTGGTCGCGAAGAGAAATGCAGAACAAGAGCAGCAAAATCTGGCGAATGCACAATCTCGACTGTCCAACATGCATGAACAACCACCCATCGGTTTACCGCTCCAGCGACCTATAGGAGCGAACACGGTGGTTAATATGCCCCCAGGCGACGCCAAAATAGCCAACGGACCCTTCGTTCAAGAGAGTGCTGCGACTGCACCTCACAAGCAATCGCCGACGCAAGATCAAGTCCAACAAGCGCAAATGACGATAAATCAGATTAAACATATGTTTCAACAACGTAGAGGACTTTTCTTTAGATTTCCTTTGTCGTTACTCATGTCCCTTAGGCTTATCTGGAATGACTCCCTCGCCAATTCCAGACGAACAACGAATGGAATACGGTCCACTCCTTGAACAAGTGTACAGGATGACGACAGATCTTGACTTAAAATTGCACATGTATTTTGCGGTTTTCAGAAGTGAAGATCTGCTACGCAGATTCGTGGCCATCGTAAGTTTCTTTCTTTGTTCTTGACACACCTACAATATACCTCTTCAGGTCCTGACGGTGGCAAGGCAACGGCAACTCCTCTCCGCCATCCCGCCACAATACATTATCAACCTATCTACCTTGCGTAACATGCAGATACAAATCCATAAGGTCAACGAAGAGTTTGAGAATCGCTGGCGTGCAATGACGGCTCCCGCCGTCAACGTTGTTGCGAATTCCCCGCAGCATGCACCACTTGGGCCCACCTCTACTCGCTTAATCCCCGCCCCTTCTCTTACCGCGCCATCGGTGCAGAATACACCTCAGATAGCATCGTCCGCGACCCAGATAAATGGCCGTCCAGTCTCTATCAATTCTTCGCCACAACTATCCCAACCGCAACCCTCCCCTTCACACTCCCAGCTTCAACCTCCGCCGCCACCCCAGTCCCATTCGCAGCCAAACCAGTCTCACCCCCATCCCCAACAGCCACAACCGAACAAGAAATTTCCCACTTCCTCCATCCCTCCCAGTCCGTCAGTCCCCCCAGCATCCGTCTCCCATGTGTCCTCTACCTCTCCCCCTGCGGCTGTATCATCGTCCACTCCTGCGAATGCTCCCACTCCTCAAACCACAGCCGGTTCGCCGCAAACTCCGAAGTCACCTGCGTCGAAAACAGTTGCCAAGGCCAAGACTGCAAACCGAGCTAACCGCAAACTGTCAACAGCCGGTAAAGGTCCTGCTACGCCAGAAACGGCACCTGTTGCGGGAGTCAAACGTGCACCTGAAGAGGATGTTGCTACCCTCACTAGCGTTGCTCCTTCGGAGGCTGAAGCAAGCAATGCACCGTCGCCAAAGAAAGTCAAAATGGAATGGGAGGGTGAGACAAGCGAAGCACTTGTCAAGAAGCAGCAAGAATTAGACAACATCAAGACTTACGAGGATGCGGCGGCCTTCTTTGACCAGGTGAAGGAATATATTGCCATGAATGCGTCTACGAATGAAGAGATCCACCACGACATCGCCTCTACCTTGGGTCAGATTTTAGCAGGCGTGGCTCAGGAACCTGCGGACGCTGCCGCGACAGCTGCCGCTCTCTCTATCCACGGAGCTGGGGACACTGGTCCACCACCCACCGCCCTCTCGCCACATATGGCTCCCGCTAACGATGCGTTCTTGGAGTTCATCGACTTCTCTTCTTTTACCACTCTTGAGGATGAGGATAATGATTCAAAAGCACCTACACCTGATCTCGTCCCATCATCTGAGACCAACCTTAGTCCCGAGTCTGGCTCAGAGGGCGATCTGCTAGGCAGTACTGGATCACTTGATAAAACCAAAATTGAGGAAGCCAGTGATCGTTCAGATCCACTTCGGCTTGGACCTCTTAAAGAGATCGATGGGGGCGAGTCGGCATGTTACCAGGTTGATAACTGGAAATGGGAAGGCTCGATGCTCGAACAGCAATGGGCGTTTTTAAATTCATAGTATGGTCTCGCTGGTTTGTGTTGTGATTATTTATTTGCTTCCATCTTTATGCTGGATATACTCCTCGCACTCGTGGTGACTTACCCGCTTCCTCAGACTGGTCCTACCCCGTTATCCTACCACTTCTTGGTTTATGTGTCACTGCGCTGTACTCCTAATGTTGTTCCACCTCTGCTATCGCGTATTCTTGTTCAGACCTTGGTCTTTTAATGGATAGGTAACTCAACCTCAGGTAGGGTGCGTGTTGTGAGTATCAAAGAGCGATGGTCACCATAGAAAGCTGTATTTTACTTGGATCTATCCGAGGATTCTAACGTACGAGATTGGCGAGTATTACCAAGTACTTGTGCCTTCAGGAGGGTGAAAGGGTCACGACCCCGGGACGGTCTTGAAACCATCGATAATGGAGTAGCTGAACTTTGCAGTCTCGTTTTCCGGATTATTTGCGCCTCGTGGTCTCTCCTGCCCCTTTCCCACTGCTGTCGGGCCTCGTTCTTGAATCCCTCGTCATCCGCTGTAAGCTGTAACGTATCTGGTAGGCCATAACGATCCTTGATCTGATCGTCGGCTGCACGTTTTGCGGCGTCAATCTTCTTCTCGGCACGAAAACGCTTGCGAACTAGAGACGAAAGTGTGTAGGGATCACTGTTATGACGATCTGATACCTCTTGCAAGGACTCGAGTCGAGGTATCTGCACTTTACTGACGTGATCTTGCGCAGTCGCCGACTTCTCTAGCGCCGCGAGTGGGTCGGACGGCCCAGCGTTGCCGTCCGTGTCTAATAGATCTGCGCATCAGATCCCGAAAAGCGATGGGGAAAGGGATTCGTCCGCACCGTGTATCGCGAAGCCACCGTTTTCTTCGGGGTTCCATTCCTCATCTTTCTGTCTCGCACCCGAGACAACGACGTAGCGTGTGTTCTGCAAGGCGCGTGTGCAACGCCCCACGTCAGAGGAACCCGAGCGGGGACGAACCGGGGACCGACCTTGGGATCCGTCTGAATCTCGAACCAGCCGTCGCACAGATGGCATTTGCATCGAAAGGAATAGATCGGCGTGGAGTAGTACGCCCCGACCTTCTTCTTTTCTGCGTTGTAGCGGACGCCCATGCCGATGTGGTTGTTGCATGTTCCGCTGGCATCCGTTGATGAAAAGGGGGGGGAGCGGAAAGAGTAGGAGGGCAGATACGCACCACCATATATTGAACGGTAGCTCGAAACGGGTTATCAAGATGCCCTTGTCGAGCTTCCGGGCGCGATCGCCCAGGGCGTGTTTGCCTGTGGATGGGGGGTGAGCATCAGCCCCAGCGATGGTGAACGACGTCGACCTCTGTATGCATTGAGACTCTTGTGTTTCTCTCCGTCGTAATCTGGAGGGTAGTACTTGTTGAACCCTGACGAGAGATGAGCGACAGCGTTGGACGCGTTCCCGAGTCCGACTTTCCTTGCATGACGACGACGACGACAGTGAGCGTGTTTGGAGGGCTTTGCTGCGTCACGTGAATGTATCACTATTCGGCATTTGCCGAAATACATGCCCGAACTTTAATCTTCGTCTCCTCATCATCACAAACAAAACACCCTTGGGTAACGTTGTGAACGCGCCCTCGGTCGATCGAAACTCATTCGCCTGTTTTCCCCAGTCACCTTCTGACTCCTAGAAATGAGTTACGTCGCCAAGGACGACAAAGCGTACGATGCAGCCGGCGCCGTCCCCGCTGCCAAGATCCACAAAATCCGCATCACGCTGACGAGCAGCAACGTCAGGAACCTGGAAAAGTGTGCGCTCGTCCGCGTCTTGTTTCCTCCGCTCCTCCGTCTCAAATGAAGACATTCCCTCTCTCTTTCAGTCTCAGCCGAGCTCATCAACCGCGCCAAGGACAAGCAACTTCGCGTCAAGGGACCTGTCCGCCTTCCAACCAAGGTCCTCAAGATCACTACCCGCAAAACAGTAAGACCTTCCTCTCTTCCTCACGCTCGGTCGCTCATCTGTCGTCGTCAGCCCTGCGGTGAGGGTTCAAAGACCTGGGACCGTTACGAACTCAAGGTTCACAAACGTCTTATCGACCTCCACTCTTCCAGTGAGATTGTCAAACAAATCGTGAGGAAGATGTTTGTTACCCGTTGCCACCCCTCTAAAAGAAGCTTGTCAGACTTCCATTAGCTTGGAGCCTGGTGTCGAAGTCGAGGTCACCATCTCGTAATCCCATGTCCTCATTGTTGTAACACTTGCTGCGAAAAATCCATGTGCCTATGACCACGAGTCGACAAAAGATTACTTGGCGGCAGTTCTCGGGCTGGAGGAATGCACATGTTAGGTCAAATGAGTAAATGAGTGTAATAGTCATCATGGTTTGTACACGAGTTATTGTGCAGTGATATCTAGAGGGTGTCGAGGAGAGCCTGTCCCAATCCGATAAGAAATGAAGGGGCGAATGCGCGGCATGCGCGGGACACATGAAACAGTTACAGGTAGACAGCGTAAGACCCAATGACGGGTCGGTGATCACTCCGGCCTTCCAAGAGACGCATCCCCCGGTCATCTAGACTGCTGTAACCAAGACAAACAATATCGCCCTTTGCGGGGTGAGGCGCCAGGGTGAGCGTCGAAACGGCGGATTCATAAGTACCGACACTTTGGTATGTGTCTCTTCGGAAGGGAAACAATCGCCAGCGGCTCGATGGTGGTGCTGCTTGGACGTCTTTGGGAGGAACAGGGGGCGGGCACTCTGGAAGGCCATCGCTTCGTGGCGCAGGAACAGACGAAGAGGGTGAATTTGGATCGACCTCTGAAGTCTTGTGTGTTGGTGGAACATCGGTGGAAGAGACACGGGTGGAGTTGTCGGATCCCTGCGTCGTTGGCCGTACAGAAAGGTGACCACCGTCCCGTATGCCGTCGACGGTTTCTGTTGACCTGGTATGCGCGGGGGTCCAGGGCGGCTTGGCTATAGTTAACGACAGCGGTCGGTTTCCCGTGGTCTTTGTCGCTGGGCGACTGAAGTATTCTTGTTTGACATAGGAATTCACCTCAGCGTTCGGCGAACCTCCTGAGTCGCGTCGGACCCTAACTGAGAACGGTCGCATGGCTTGGGAGATTAAAGTGCCGACTCGCGTGCGTTGCTTTGCTTCTGCCATATCTGTCTCCCCATCACCAATATCGCGCTTGACGGTCGACTTCCATAAAATGCGATCGCACCTGCAATAATCTCTTAGGATCAAACAATCTAACGGCATCACAAGAATGGTACCAACCAACTAGGAACGCGTTGCTTGTGAGAAGAATCATAGACGGCAATATCATCCTCGTCACTGGGAGGTGGCTCGATGGGCGTCGATGGGGCAGATTTTGTGGAAAAGCCCCGTGAGGATGGCCGAGGAATCAAGATACGTTGCTTGACAGGCGGTTCCAACAGTTGGCTTGTTTCCGATGTGAGTTCAATGGGGCTCGACGGGAGATCTTCAACCGAAGGTACTGAAGATGCAGAGTGCTCAACAACGATGTCCGGTGATTTCGGTCTCGTCGTAATATCCCGCAGGCCGCGCTTATTCCGCAGCCACTTGGCGATAGGCAGTGCCGGTGATGATTGCGAGATAACGGATGGCGAAAGAAGTGTCTTCCACTTTGCTTTCGCTCTCTGAGCAGCTGCAGTGAAGGCTACATGGCCACTCTCGCCTACAGTCGGATTGGAGGGGAGATGAGTGAAACAGTCGTCGTCATCGGGTTCTGAAGCAGCGCCCTTTGAGTGTGAGGTCCACCTTGACGACGCCAGCGAGCGCGATTCGCCCTCGAAGTCTTCCCCGTTTTCTTCCTCCTCACCACCTTCTCTCTCAGTTTCGTTGCCGTCAATGGGAGAGCGCCTGCTACGCTGCCGTTTTGTTTTCGAACGGCTCGCCACATCGTACTTGAAAGTTGGCGGAAAGTTGATGGGTGCTTCCCGAAAGCCAGAGAATGCCGAGTTTGTCTCCATTTGCTGCTTTAGCTGATCAAACGCAAATGCCCGCGCATACTCTATGCATCGCTGTTCTCAGCGCAAGCTGGGACAAACAACAAATCACGAGAGGACACATGCCTTGTCGAGAAATCAACCAATCCGCATGCAGTCGGGTGATATCTAATCGGAAATTCAAGTCACCACAGAGGAAAGTATAGTCGAATCTGTCCGTGATATCTAGTAGGATGTGGGGTCACGGCCACCGGGTCAGAGCTATTGAGTATGCTCACCTTCTCTTAATGTTCTGGGATCATTTGGCTGCAAAAAGTCATCTACCGCAAGTTCGGCCTAGGAAACAGGTCAACGAAATGCAACCAGCACCGTAACCGGTCGGAAACAAACCGACCTTGATTTTTGATAGATTCGCAAGTCGGTGATTAACCTTGCCTTCGTGCGCTGCAAACATGGTGTTACCGACATGGACATTTGAAGTGACGTGCTACGCACCGGCCAGATGCGCGTTCAAGAAGAGGAAAGTGGAACCATCAATTTTGAGGCTGATACCGACCCCGCCTTTGTTACCGACGCGTCCGCCAATTAGACCAGCAGTGACAGCTGACTTCGAGAAGCCTGCAGGAGTCGTGAGCGGATGACATCTCCAGGCGGACGCAGCCCTGCCTTCAACTAAATCGCCCAAATCTCTGTGTATATAGATTGCAAGGTATAGTCCCATCATCCTTTCTTTCACCAAGGGCACGTACGGCCCTAATTCCGACTCTTTAACAGTCACACGACGGTGAAGAGAGTGGCGCTTTGGTGACGCTGTGATATCTTTGAGAGAATTTTCTGCCTGAACCTGAGGATTGGCTTGCGTTCGGTGGCACAACCAGTGTTCGAGCATGGAGGTCCAACCAGAGTGACTGTAATTAACCACAACTTCGTCTGGAAGATCGTCCAAGCTTTTCCAGCCACGAACAGGCTCGTCCTTTTCTTTTTCCTTGCGCTTTACACTTTGCAGATGGTGGAGGTGCTTCTCATGGTCCTTGTCGTCGTTCCTATCCTTGTCTTTCTCCTTGTCGGGCACTCCAAGTTTGATGCCAGCACCGAGACCCATGGGAATGCCTGTGGGATGGTCCGTGATTATGTACGCCACGTGAGCAAAAATTCCTACCAGACGAGCTTGGGCATTCTTGCCCTGCTCTTTGGGAAAGTCAGCCGAAGCGAAACGCCATGGAACTGAACGACCCACACCACGACGAGGTGATATGGATGGACGGGCTCTGTAGAGAGTACAGGAAAAGTTGGCGTATCATCCAGGCCACGTTTGCGATTCCCGTGCGGGGACACGGCACCCAGCAGCTCTTCCAAGTTGCCCTATGCACCGCATGTAGGTAAATCTGGAATTACGCCTCTGGGCTTACCTTTGGCAGCGAATCGTGCATGTTCCAAGACAAAATCCTAATCTTCAGAAACCTTGGGTGCTTCCGCGGCGATGGGAACCTGGGAGACGGAGATGCGACATCGTTCTGAGGAAAAGACGACAGAGGTGTTGTCCCAGGAGACGCCGGAAACAGAGACTGCAGTCTGGCAAAGACAGTCTGTTGACCTAGAGAGGGTGTATGAAGTGCTCGAATCGGACCGAAGCGCGACGAACGAGTTGAAAGGTACCTTGGCGTACCAGGCGAGGTTGTTGAGGGACGGTTCGAGGCTGCTGGGGAACGTCTGCAAGCATTGTATGGCCCAAAGTTGGGCCTCTATGGCCTGTTCTTAAGGCTCAATGTCGAGGCAGTGGCCCACAAGAAAAAGAACGGACCATGAGCGGCGAAGTGCAGACAGTGCTTAATGAACCCGCGATGCGGTACAGATTATGTAACCACTCGGTCGCTCAGATCACTCGCGAGGTTTTATCTGCTGGGACGTGGACGTTCACCATCTGCGCCCTTGGCCCAGCGCGGGGCTCCCAACAGCCCTTGACACCGTCGGGCAACTTGTCGCAGGGTACAGCCCAAGAGGCGATGCACCGTTTCGTCGAGCACACGACCACGCGTTACCCTCTGCGGTCGCTGATTGACAGCTCGCCGCACATGCATCAAGAGCTGGGACCAATCAGTGATGAACCGCCCGAGCACCCAAGGACTCCAGATCGATATCGTTTCAGATGGCCCCGGGCAAAACCGGACCAACGAAAGAGCACCGCTGATTCGACAAGGTCGAGACCAGGCCAGGGTGTCAACTGTACCTTGCATGGCGACGATGGGACCACGACGTGGACAAGAGGAGCGTGGCATTTCCACGATGGCGAGTCGTGTTCGTGTGCATCAGCATCACCGCACGGGCAGCGGAGAACGCACGTCAGCTGGCTGGCCGAAATAAATTACAGAAAGTCCAGAAGCGACGCTGCGCAAGCCTCCTCCACAATATTGGGGACACACCGCCGTTCCGTATGTAAAAGATGGCCCAGACGTCATGCCGCTACCTTCTCGAATCCTTCTTGAAGTACTCGCTGTTCACCGCAGTCGCCTGTGCCATGTCAAATATAGCCTCTCCCACACCGAGAAAACGCTCGGTCAGGGAGCGAATATTTGGATCCGAAATCCTGTCCGTCTCTATGCTAGAGCAGAGTGGGTCGGCTGTGCAGGACGAAGAGAGGGAAATGGGACGCACGCGAACCCACTCGAGCGTCGAATGCCAGCAATGACCGTGGACACCAGGATGGCGTCTGCAGCGTAGTGGACAAGGCGGCCAAGAACCATGGTGTGGTGGAAAACAAGCGTGGGCTAATACCGTGTGGCGCGTCGGACTCAGAATGCAAGTCTCGTTCTCATGCACACCGACGCGGTTTTGCGGGGCGAGCAGGTGGTCCTGGTCCCGCCTGCTCCGGACCACGTCGAGGTCTGCACATCGCATACGTGTCACCACTGGCTATCGATCGCATCAGAGGTACCATCGTTGGATGTCCGACCCGAGACTGCTTAAAGACACGGGCACTGATTCCCTCACCCTGGACCAAGTGTACGAGATGCAAAGTACGTCGGTCGCGACATCAGACTGCCTGGCGGACGAGCTGAGCGCCAGCCGTCCAGGGCATTGGCGGGAGGACTACGACAGTGAGTGACGCCATGGTCCAGCTCAGCGCAGTGGTGGCGGACGCTCAATTACGGGCTAGAACTAACGTTTATCGTCCTCGCGAACGGAGAGGGTGACGTTGCATCCCTCCCAATGGTGGGCGACGTCAATCTCTTTCTCAAGGGCGACCCTGGCGACGAGGACTTTGAGGCCGAGGTCGGCGTGATGATCGCAGGTACGCAGCCCTGGACACTTGGCACGGAAGTCACTGCCGTCGGCTCCAGAGCAAAGTTATCGAGGCAGGGGCTTTGCGCTCGAGGCGCTGAGGCTCGTGCTGTCGTACGTGACCGGGCCGGGGAGCTCGTCGGTGCCCAGCCCGCCTCCCCCGTTTCCGATACAACCGGGGCGTTTGGTGGCGCACATAGGCCAGGATAACGGCTCGAGCATCAGACTGTTTGAACGCCTTGGCTTCGTTGAAACGAAGGCGGCCAACGCATTCGGTGAGAAAGAGATGCGGTTTGGCGGAGCGGTCCTCGCACCTGAGTCATGAGTCATAATGGCCTGTTTGTAGTTGTTTTCATGTATTTGTTTCTTGTGTACTCGCGCGGAGCTTTAAAAGGGCAAACACAGGTCACGCGTAGCGCGTCCAATATCTGACGCGTCTTTCGTTCCCCATCATGTCCCAGTAGGTGGCCCCCCAGCTCTGTGGCCCTCGCTCATTCCGCCGCCTCCAGAGGGAGAATTTACGGCCACATACCTGGCTTTCCTCCTGGCACGACCTTCAAATCTAGGTATTCTTCTCTCTAGCACCCGTCTTCTCTCCTACGACTCATCTCCAGGGCCGAGCTGCTGAGGGCTGGCGTGCACGCGCAGAGCCAGGCAGGAATCCATGGCGATTCCAACCCAGACGGAGGAGCCTTCTCGATTTGCATCGCGAATGGATACGAGGATGACAAAGACTCTGGAGATAAGATGTGTGTAACCTTCACTTCTCCCACAGCGCGCGTCCTCACCCCTGCTCGCAGCATTTACGTGGGTTCAGGTGTGTTCTATGTGATAACTCGAGTGGCACTCAGTAACGACGTGGTAGGGGGCCAGGATGATCACGGCGTATGCCTTTGTCTCCATAGATGACGTCTCGTCACTAACTCCCTCTAGGAGCAAGTTGCAGACCAATCGTTCGACGATTCTCGGAACAAATCGCTACTGGTAAGTTCTGCCATGAGTCATGTCTTGTCATGCCTCACCCGTTGTCAGATTTCCCACCAGACGAAGCGGCCAGTGCGCGTGGTGCGAGGCAAAAATGAACACAGCTATTACTCGCCGCGCACGGGGTGAGGACGTGTTGACGTTGACGGTCGCATGTTGACCCACACCTGTCTACAGGTTCAGATACGATGGTCTCTACGTCGTCGATAAAGTGAGTGCCAGACTTGCCTGCACGTGCCACCTTGCTGACTTTGTGTGCAGGCCGAGATGAAACTTGGCAAGAAAGGTTTCAACATGTGCTTCTTTGAACTTAGGGTAGGGCCTCCCAGTTCGCCCTGTCCAACTCGCTGATTATATTACCAACAGAGAATCAAGGAAGAGGGCGATGGTGATCTGCCCACCCGACGCCTCCTCACTGCAGAGAGGCTGTCCAAGATGCTCAAAGGATCCAGAAACAAGTGACATGTACATTCTCATCCTCGCCAACTGTCTCATACTGCTATCTGATCTGTTCTGAATCATGCTATCTGTGGATTGATAATACCTCTTCGTTATGTGTACTTCACCCTCCCTCTGCTCGTTCCAATGTCCTCGTTGCTCAATGAGTCGGGGCATATGTCAACCAGTTTTTTTTTGCGAATGAGAACATGCGTGTGGAATCGAGCGACACCTAAATATGATGCATTGATGTTGGACATGTTGGTTGCGATGGGTCGTAGAGTAGAGTCGCGAAGTGAAAAGGACCAAGACAAATAACATACTAGAACCAGAAAACCGCAGCGGACATCATCGCGGAACTAAACGACCGTAGTTGTTGTGAAAGACTAAACTGATGGAGCGCCCTACACAACGGTCGATTGTGTATGTCAGACCACGCCGTGGGAGTAGACGAGAAGGCTGACCACCAACGGTATGCACATGGACAGACAGATTTGTGCGTGTCTGAATCGCTACGTGACACAGAAGAACCGGCCGAGCGCACGCTCAGTACTCGTCTAGAACTTCTCCGTCCTCGTCAGGAATGCTGACGATGCTCTGCGGACGTGGCTTCAAGAGCGAAGTACCCTCAAGCAGGTTGACGATATCTTCAATCTCATTACCGGGAACATCAAGCCCAACTTGATGACTGTTCCCGTTGCCAATCACTTGGCCAGCATGTGGTCCAGTGGGCTCGGGAACGGCGTCGTCGTGAACTTCCAGACGGACTTGCTCATGCTCACGTACAGCCCCCTCCTCTGGAGGGCTCTGCGCAACGTGCTCATGGCTGTGATCCTCTTCGGCAGGATGATCATCTGCCTGCCGTTCAGGGTAGGTCCCAGGATCGGAGCGCACATCCTGGTCCGCTACAGGATCGTGCGTTTCATCATTCACGACTTCTGAGTGGCCGTGCGTATCTTCTGGTGAGCCAACGTCCGAGAACGTGGCTGTCCCCGAGTCGTGTCCATTCCCTGCATGATCTGCCACGGGCTGGTCCGAGGCACGGGAGGGCTCAGAAGAAACAGAAGCAGGACCAGACCGAACCCCCTCTTTCGGTCTGGCAGGCGTGCGTCCACCTTTTAGCTTCGAGGGCCCTCGAGGCGTTGGGCAATGAGGGCCTGCTGAAGCGGATTTTGCCACTCTTGCAGGGTTTGGAGCAGCGGGAACCGGGGTGCGCGCCTTAGATAACGAAGCGGCGGTAGGCTTGCTGAGTCTCTCTGCCGCATCGCTACTCAACGTTGCCTTCTTGACGGGCGGTGGAGGCGGTGGAGGGGCATTACGAGAGCGCGCGAGGGATGCAGCAGTGGGAGCAAACAGACCCGAAGAGGGCGTTTTCGGCCTTGAGACAGCCTGATGCTGTGCGGCCGAAGACTTGGGGCGGGCGGGAGTCGATGGTGCGGTCCTCGGGACCTGCCGTGTTTGGCGTGTCGTTGATGGATTCGACACGACGGACTGGCCGGTGTGTTGGGGCCTGATAGGCTGCGAAACAGAGGACTGGAGGGACGTCTTCGGAGGAGGGGAGCTGGTGGACGACTTGGCAGCTGGGGAACGGGGTTTTGCAGGGGAGGCTACTGCGCGCCGGGCTGCCGTTGAGGGAACCGACTTGCCAGTTGCGATGGCCTTGCCCTTGGACGGGGGGGACGTGACAGGCGATGGCGATGGCGGCGTCGGGGTGGTGGGGACGTCGACGGGCGGAGGAGGGTCAAGGATGGGCTGAGGACTCGCGACGGGAGACTTGGACATGCTGGGAGACGGAGAACTAGGGAGCGTGGATGGGAGTGGTTTAATGTCGGCAGATGCCATGGGTTTGGGTGGCCATTCGCGCTTCTCCCTGACTTCTTCCTTGGCAGCATCGCCGACCAGTTGCGACGAGACGCTGGAGCTGCGGGTGACCGCGGGGAGAGCAGGCGAGGTTTGACGCTTCCCCTGCTGCTCAAAGCGGCCGATGAGATTCGCGACGCTCTGGCGCGGTCTCTCGTCGGGCAGAGGCCTGTGGGGGAGGTCAGGGCGAGATCCGAGGAGACGGGAGGGCGGGCACTGACATCTCGCGCCCTGCCAGCGTTCAAGAGAAAATGAGGACGGGGATGAAACACAAACAGTGCCAGCACCTGCACAAGCGAGCAAGAGACGGAGTCCGGGCGATGGTCGCGGTTGCCGTTCAAGATTTGAGTCCCGCTTTTGGGTCGCCATCGAAGAATGTCATTGCTAACCCGACTACGCTCCCGCCTAACCCTCCGAACACCAGCTCTCCAGCGCCGCCGTCAGCACGGCTCTCGATGTCTCCGTGTGCCAAAAGTGCCCCGCACCCGTCACCGGCACTATCCTCAGCTGCGCACGCATGCCCTCTGTCGTCTCGAGCGACCGCGTCCAGGCGTCGTACTGGGCGCGGCCCGTGAACTCGTCGCGGTCTCCGTGGACGATGAGCAGCCGCACGCGGGCGTCACGCAGCAGGGATGTCAGTGCGGCAGAGTACATTTTCGAATGGAACATGGTCAACAGCCCCCGCGGCGCGAGAGGATACGAAACCAAGACATAAGACGTCCTGATGTGCGACGACAGGACTGGGTGGAGTGTCGCGATAAGCGACCCATGCGAGTATCCCTGCGGTTGGGTTAGCCGGACGCGGGCGACGCGCACGAACGGCGACGCACAACAAAGGTCACCGAACGGACGTCCGGGTGTGCAGCCAGAAAGCGCTGGACCAACGCCGCCAAGTCGTCGCCCTCCGTCTTTCCAGTGAGCGAGGGCCAGCCAGTCGACCTTCCGACGCCGCGCGAGTTGTAGTAGACGACGTGGACACCGCTGCCCTGCAGACACCTCACTATTGTCTGCACGGTGCTGCATGGTCCGGTGAGGGCAACGAACCACAGGGGCATAGTGTGCTCACGGGTCATACATGCATCCACCCAGTCGGGACCACGGGTGGAGGCAGAACGCAACCCGCTCCCATCCTTCTCCCTCGGGCGGCGAGCTGGCGACTTCGAGCGTGACGCCGGTCTCGAGCGCGGTAAGGTCATAGGCCATCACGGGTACAAGCGAACCCGCTCAGGCTGTGTTCAACGTATGGCGGAGACTCTTCTGGCTCTCTTGCTCGTCACCTCGTCCGCAAAGGGACCCAGTCTGGTGTTCAGATGGCCCCCGGTACCTCTCTCGCCCCCCAGGCTCATCCGTCCTCTCCCCCACATCTGTGGGTCAGAGCTCGACAACCCGTGGAGGGCAGCGCATCACACCACCGGCACTCTAGACGGGTACGAGCAAGGCCGTAGCTCCCGCCGTGGCCTTCCACGCGACGCGGACGAGTACGTGTGGCAGGTGCCGCGCGGGGCCAAGCCCTTCGCCAGAAACACACCGCTGCCATCATCTGGCCGCAACTCGCCCTCCAAAGGAGACTCGCTCGATGACGAGCACGAAGAGAGCGCGGTGGACGATGAATACCACTGCGTCTTTGACTATCCCGCCCAATTTCTGTCCAAGATGCTCTGTCCCCAGAGAGTGCTCTGTCACCAGAAATTCGAGCTCATCATCGATAACCTGGCATTCATCGGCCACCCCGTCGCGGCCGAAGACGATGGGACCTGGCGCTTCAAGTCAGAGAAAAGCAAATCCACTTCCAGGGGGCGAGGTTCTCGAAATCGTGATGGGGACGACAATACTTCAGAGAGATCCGTCAATGGGGAATTACGCTCCACGCCCCAAAGTCGCACTTCGTGGCTCCACATGTTTCATTTCGTTCTGGTACTCGATCTCCCCGATCCTGCGTCGTCTGCAACCGGCAATGTTTCCAAGTACTTTCACACTGTCTACGAGCAGGTTGCGTTCACAGTTACGGCTGTCTTGTTCCAAGAACAGGTGCTTTCCAACTTTGTGGAGACAGAATGCGACATCTTGGGTGCGCTAGAGGCAGAATTCATAGCCAAAGGTATCTGTCTTGCACCATTCCGCTCAATGTAGCTGACAGTGTTAGGCGAGGCTTTCTCGACATACGTCCCGCATGCCCTCCAGGCGTCTTCTGTTGCTGCGGCCATGAAATCACTCTTCGAGTCGATCAAGTCATCCACAATGGCGTGCATCACTCTCAACAACCTTCCCTTGGAGATACAGCTTCCTCCTTATTTAGACCACCTTCTGCACAGCGAAGAAGAGTACGAGCTCGACTTTGTAGACCATCGGGAAGACGAGGACGAGGCGAGAGTGTGGGGTCGTGATCTCAGTTTTGGCTGGCATCTGCCCGCGCTTACTCCATGGAAGAGTCTGCTTCTTCTTGACGCTGACGATGCTCTTGATCCGTACACAAATCTTAGAGGTCCACATGTGAGGCCCGATGAGAGGGATCATGCGGACCGTCTCATCAAGTTTCTTGAAACTGCCTCCGTGACCCTTTCGTATGTTCCTCCGCTTAGCTGGGTCACCTGTACTGACGTCCACATTTTTGAGGCTTGCGGACATGGCGAGCCTGTTAGATTGGGACCTAGAATCCGAAGTGTATCCGGCAATTCGTTGGCTTGTCCATCACAGAAGAGCAAAGCTTGTAGATGTCGTTCACAACGGTTTAAAGACCGTTTTCACACTGCCTCCCAAGTTTCACACCCCGTACGTGGAATCTATTTCCTTTGCAAGAAGACTTGCATCTCATTCTACTATACCAAGGCTGTCTAAATTATCGGCCGAGTTCAGAGAAATGTTTCCACCACCTATTGTTCCACCCCTCCCATCCCTCCTCGCAACCATCTCGGCAGCCAGTTCCAAACAAACCGACAACCACTTCTTTGCTGCCGTCGTTCGTTCCAAAGAGCACATACCTCTATATCACGATGTTGTACTCTGGATGCTGAAGCACGACCTCTTATGCACTGCTCACCTTCACGTGCGGATCGTTGCGACGTCAGAGCTCAAGATCCGTGTCCGTGAGGCTCATGAACGGAAGCTGGAGCGATTGGGTGCGCGCCAGATTCGCGGACGCCGGCCGAGCCAGCTTCTCGACCCTGAATCGTCCATGGACAGAAGGACCGGGAATCCTGGCGTCCCGTGGCTGTCACTGTCACCAAGGAGCGCACGTCGCTACACCAGACGCGTGTCTTCCATCGGGTCGGAGCTGGGCAGTGGTGGCATTGGGTCGTACATGGATGACAAAGATGACGACGAAGATGACACGGAGGAATCGGACGAAGACAACGTTGGATGGGGCACTGCCGAGGACACCGTCTCTCCGTCTATGATTAGTGATCCGGGAACGGCATCCCCGTTAGAACGGAAGTGGCTTGCCGCGATGTCGGAGGGAAGGGACGAACACATTGCGAGGCGATTCGAGCTGTAAGTGTCCATCTTGGATCGCTGGATGACGGTCCCTCTCACTGGTACCGCAGGATCAATCAATACTTTGATGGAAAGCGAACCGACGACGAGATTCTCTACCGGGCAGAGATATCGAGAAAGCAGCTTCGTGAAGTGTTGCATCATTACGAAGAATATGTGTGTTTTTTTTCGTCGGGTTTAATCTCCGCTTTGGCTAACTCGCGCAGTTGCAGACGTTCCTACACCCAGCGTGATCTTGAGATTGTGTGTTTGCTGGTGCGCGGTCCCGAGTTCACGAGTTGGTGCAGTCCCTGCGTGTCCATCCGAGAAAGGAGTATGCCGCCTTGCGCTAAAGAAACGGCACCTCCCGTTCTTCGTCACTTTTTACATCCACTCTAACCTGTTCTCGTCTGCGACCTGGGGTGTACCGATGAGAAACATTTTGTTTCCCCCTTCGTTCATCAACACATGCGGGCGAGTCTACCTGGATACAACTCTGGAGGTTGCCGTTTAGACACTTATAGTTCCTCGGGAGGGATGCACATCCGTGTACCTTTGGATGACTGTATCGGGTTGCATGTCAGTTGCTCTGGTTGGCGTAGAAAAATCACGCAACTGTACAATCCGGCGAACGAGTGTTGAACATAGCTCATCTCGTTAGAAATAATCAAACTGGCGTAGACACCACGGGAGGTCGTGCTGCGTGCACCAGCTGGACATATCCAAGATACGATGATATGACCTTCTGTGCAACACTGTTAGGAAATTGATGCACGCAACACCTCCCTGGATGTTCACTCAGAACAAAAACCATAGACGATGGTGAGGATTATCCAGACGTTCTACACATTTTTCCAGCCGAATGAACTGACTTGGGGTTCTACCGACCGAGAAATGCTGGAGATGCACGCATCACTTTCCATCGTGTGCCCCCTGAAAGTCTGCTCCTCGAGATCGAGGGCGACACATGACGTGTGGGTCGACGTCTTCCATGATCATACGGTCGGCTGAGACGTCGATGAAGCCAACCTGGAGGGCCCTTGTGACGACGCCAGCCGCGGCAGTATCACAGCAGCGAGTCGCAGCAAAAACAGCCCAACGACGATGGCAATGAAGACCTGTGCGTGGGTCGATCAAAAGATCGTCACTGTCGTCAGAGCATGCCGAAGTAGACCCTGGCGACCAACGAAAGAAGAAAAAAGGGGGGCAGGACGACATCGGGGACGACGCCCACGCTACAAGTACAATCTATTTCGAGCCACGCTTCTCGTGGGATGTGGCCACAGGGTTACAGCTTGGAGCCAGAGACGGCATCGTCGTCACACTTTTCGCTCTCTTCCTAATTGACGGCATTCCAGACCCTGTCGAGATACTGACGACGCGGCAAAGACAGGTCAACGGCGGGTTCCGTTTTGCGCACACGCATTCATCCACCGAAGCCCTAGCATTGAAATATTGCAAGTGGTACGCGGTGGCGACCTCGAGGACCCTTGTCTTGAAATCCCAACCCTACCAGGGTGTTAGAAGAAGAAGGGGACATCGAGGAGAACGCACGAGCCTGCCCCAACCAGAGCCCTGAATGGCTACCGTGACAGAGTTGAAACTCCTTGATGAAATCCTCGACAGACCCAAACTGATGCCTTCAAGGGGCCATCGCGGAGAATACCGCCATTGCCCTTGGCGTGCGTGCCGTCTGGGGCAGGCGCAAGATTCCTTCAAAAGAGTGGTTGATGTGTCCGTCACCGTTGAAACGAAGGGCGCTCTTTAGGGGTGATGGCCTTGGCATCATTGTTCTCGGCAGCATGGAGAGCGTCGACATAGGCTTTGTGATGCTGGTCGTGGTGTAGCCTCATGATCTCTGCGATGATGTATGGCTCGAGCGCATCGTTGCTGTAGGGGACGTCGGGGACGGTGTGTGCGCCCGCACACATACCAGATATGGTGACAGTTGAGCGCTGCTTGGCCTCACAATTTCTTGGCTCGACTATGTATCCGTCGCGTCACCAAAGTTTGCTGGTCTAGAGTATGTCCTGGTGAGTCCTCTTCATCCCCTCACGTTGACGTGTTCAGCGATTCCTCAAGACAGTTTCTAGGCTCATCGTCGGGCCTCAACACTAGTCCCATGTCCAGTTCACCTGTCTTGACACGATCGTCGACGCTCACATAAGGAATGTCACGGGTAAGCCCCGGGTATCTAGTGGCGTACCCGCACTCGTGCCCGCAGACGGGTAATCTCGCGAGTACCCCAAGTTAGCACCCATATCGACACCCGCAGAGGGCATACCCGCGGGTTATGCAGTATATTTGCAGAAAAAACGATGAGTAGGCCACTAGGCAGCCCTATTCGCCCGTCCGTACCACCGACGCTCGCCATTGGTCTGGCACGTTTCTGTGAGCATCTTCCATAGGTCCCATACAGCATGTACACTGCGTCCGATTTTCCCAACCAAGTCGGCTTTGACGCGATCGCCTGACCTTGTAAGTGGATCTTCGTTTACTGACATCCGTAGGTCGTGACTTGAATCATCCACGTCAGCACAGTGGGTTCGCCAGCTGTATAGGCCGCTTGGGACTCCTGTGGGGCGGTGTGGATGGTGCAGGTGGGTGCGCTATCCTTCGCTTGTACCGCTCGTGCTGACTGACACATATCTCCTCCGGCCAGCAGGTCCGTTTCGACTCGTCCCAAGTCATACCGCGCGCCTTCTGAGTCGTCGCGTCATTCATACACTCTCGCCCCCCATCCTCTCTGATGGCACTCATCCAGCAGGCCCTAGCACAGCGTCTAAGCCGCATATTCTGGACGTTGAGACTGCAGAGGAGATTGCCAGTGAGGTGGTCAGCGCAGAAGGCTTCATCAGGGCGCTGGTGGGTGTCCTACACAGACACGGGCATGTGATCTACCAGTACACTAAATAATGGTATTGGCTGAGTGGTTGTCCAGCTTTCTACATTGTGTATATTATGCAAGAAGGTGTTGAGCTGCAAAGGCATTCATCCTGGGTTTGGAACTTTGATTTGGCATTTGCTGGAATGTATATACCACATGGTGCCATGTATAAGGCTAGACATGTTGATGCTGCAGCTGTACTGCCTGTCATCCATGCATGTCACCCAAATCCACTATATCAGGAAATTGAAGAGGAAAAGATAATTCCATATATAGCTTTGTCTACTTTATAATGTCTCCTATATGCATGATGATGATGATATACACAAAGATAATGCTATATAGCTGTATGTAGAGCTTATAGTATAGATCATACTTGACATTTTTGCTAGGTTGATCACATGTATTTGTACATATGTTAACACTCTGTTACAAGTGTCTTTCACATACAGGTAATTGATATTAATCTGATTGATATTTTATTTATGATCAGTTATTTCATATTTATCTACATTATTATGGAATATCAGGGATTACCATTAATATCATTGAATAGATATTTAGATAATTCCCAATAATATTAATAATATAATATATAATAATTCATTTTAAATACAATAGATAACTATATT